>BGPR01040388.1:0-13975 GCA_013235015.1 Araneus ventricosus | reverse complement strand
GGTGCGAATCTTTATGAAAAATGCCAGTAATAAGCTTTAAAAGATATACATATCTTTGCCTTATGTTGCCTTCTAAAACATAGTACGGATCAACGGTATCACTACAAAACGTACTGGAATTTCAAACGGAAATATTTTATTAAGATTGTCAAGAAGATGTTGGAAAATTGTTACATTACAGGCAGTAGGATAAGACATGAATTGACCTCCTGTATTCCGCGAGGAGAATAGAAGTGCAGATAATAAAGTTTATATGAGTCATTAATTCCTGATGAAAATTTAATTATGGCATCAAAAGTTATGTTGTAATTGAAATTTTGAAGTAAATTCCATTTATGTCTGACTACATGTTCCTTATGAAAATTTTTTTGGAGACATTTGATCTGTAGAGGACATAATTACTTTAGTAATGTTTATTTCTTGAATTTTACAAAAATTACTCGGCAACGTTGGTGAAAAAGCAGGCCACCGGACCTGCGAGGGATTTGAGGCCCCGAGTATGTAAGGAAGCGCGTTTCCTCGAGGTTACTTAATATGGCGAATTCAACCCGTATATATATTTAAGATTATACAGGGTGATTGAAAACTAGGCGCACTTTATGGTTAGGCCATAAGCATCTTCAAATCTAATAGAACATGTGTGCCATTTGGTAAGAGAGGACAACAGCGCTATTCAAAAATTGCAGAAACGTTTGAAATTTGTCGTCATGTTGGTGGTCAGGAACTTCTTTACAAATAATGGCCAATAAATACCAAGGAAAGGGGAAAACATCTTTAAGCAATGCGACAAATTAAATTAACCAATAGCCCTATGAAATTTCAGGCACCTTAACCCAGTCCACAGGTTATCAAATGATCAACTGCAAGATTTTAGATTTGTAAAGAGAAAAAACGATTTGTTGTAAAGATATATGCTTAATAATTTATATGAGTAATCACGCTTTTGGAAATTGATTTGTCACGTAGTAAACTTCAAAACACAATAATTATTAGAGCATTGTTATCGAAGTAAATCAATATTTTATATCATATCATGTATATGCTTGTTAGGGGCATAAGAATTTGGAAAGTCTAAGGTGGGGCTAGAAAGAAAAAAAGATTGGGGAAATTAGCTGGCTGAGGGGAATGAAGCTGCCACCGTGAAATATCCGCTTCACGTCCACCGTCACCACGGTACCAGAAAACCCATACTGCTATTTCCCGGATATTTAATCCTTAATACTAATTTTATCTCATATCACGTATATGTTAGCATAGAGGGGCAAATAATTTTCGAAAGGCTTAGGTGGGGGGGTAAGGTACAAAAAGTTTGGGAAACAATGGCCTAGTGAACTGCCACCATTAAACACGCTTCTCAATCCCACCACGGTATCCGAAACCAGTGTGAATGCTCAGAGATTTAATCCTAATACTATTTCTCTACATCGCAATTTAACATTAAACTCAGCTACAATTAAATGAGGAAGTTTCAGCTAAATTCAACTTTCAACTTCATTGCCAACACGCCGCGTTAGAATTACCTAAAGGGAGTTTATCGCTTTTTTTAAACAACCGGATAGACATTTTAAATGAATGTTAAACGTCAGTCGAGAGTTTATCACCAAAGCTTTATTATCCTGCATTAATTTGCAATTGACCGAGGCATTAGGTGCAGGAATGCATATCAAATCTATTTTATTATATTAACAACTGCCGATGAGTGAGTGTTTTTTCCAAGGTCATCCTATGGTAATTCTAACCTGATTCTTTCTTTACGGTCTTCTGAGTCCAGATACCTCTATTATGTACTTCTGTGGTTTGAGAGTAGTTTTGAACTTAGACAAATGGACCAAAAGCACAGAAATTAATTCTGTTGTATTTGGTATATCGGTTTTTTTATTACATTTAGACCAAATAATGCTCAGTAGATATTGAATATTTTCTAGAAATAATTATGCAGATGATTGAGTTATTTTTTCCCTTATACTGGTCAAAGTATTTTACACTATAAAAGTAAATGGATTTTTGACAAACAAATAAGTTTAAATTGACTTCGGTTTTCAAGATAACCCAGAGAACTAACACCCAAGCTGTTTTACTGATTACTAAATTTTCGATGACCGCGAAATGTTTTTATTATATAATACATGTAGTGTCTCAAAACTCTTTAAAACATTGTCTCTTTGTGCTTTCTCCTCTATTCCTTGGTCCTAATAGAGAGCAGAAGTTTGAAATTTCTACGCTAACTGTAGGTTTGCCTGTAGCCCTAAAAATTTCAGTATTAAATCCTAGAATGCCAATTTTTTTATGGTCTTTAATGTGTTAAACTGGTTTATATTTGTTCCAATCTTACATGTTTCATTTAGAATTTAATCACACAAATAGTATTAATTTTAACCTTAGCTAATTATATCAGCAAATAAAAATGATTAAAAAGTTGCACCTAATTTTATAAGTATTGCTTTTTGAACCATCGCGCCCAAAAAATAATTACTTTGAATATTAAGAAGCATATAAAAATTAACGAAAGAAATTTAAATATATGGGTAAATTAAATTAAAAATTTCATAATGAAATGCTTAAAATCTACAATTTTATTTGACAAGTTTAACACAGCATTAAAAGATTTAATACTTACATTAATTAATTGCCCATATAGCTTGTAAAAAATTCAACTGTCAACAATCTCATACTTTAACTACGCTACTTATATTCTCCAGAACTGACTTCTTAAAGGAAGGAGTTGCCCTACTTTCTATTAAGAACAGACTGAGGAAGATTTTGAGTTCTTCATTTTTTTTGGTTATCGACTCTATCCGAAATCTTCCATTAGTTTTGCATCTGTTCGGATGGTTTCTCTCATTTACTACTTTAAGTTTTTGATAAAATTTTCATTCTTCATTGAAGATGAAATTCTCTGGCTGAGGCATGAGGATTTTTTTCAACCAGGCTCAATTTTGGTTCAACATAAGAAAAATCATGAATACGTTCCAATCAATTGATGTAGTTTTGTATGTATTACTCAAATTACAACAAACAAACCAAATATTTCAACTTCAATTCTTATTTTCTAAACTGAATAAAAATGGAAAGGCATTCTCAAAATAGAAGATCTGATAAGATAATTTGAAAGAGAGAACAAACATCTCAAACTACTCCCTATCACACATCATCAAGACAATACTGAGAAACAATCCTTTAAGGGGTTAAAGATCTTGGCACTGGTTTTTGGTTTGCCAGAAATCAAGAATTCTGTTCGCCCGCCCAACTTGTTTTCTTGGGCCACCAAAAATGAGGAAAAACAAAACACAGAAAATCTTCTCACACCCTAAGATCCTTTTTCTCGTGGATTTTGTTTCTAAAATAAATGAGCATTATCTTAACCTTTCCCAATGCGTATGTTTATATCAATCATCGCATTACATATTATATATCGTTGGTTTAAAAATATTAATGAAGGTTTTTTTTAATGATCTGTATTTCTTAGCGCCATAATGAACAGAGTTTATATAAATAAAAATGGTAATTTATAAAGAACGTTAGCAATGCGATACACAATATAAGATGAACATACACGCACCAGCTGAAAGGTTATTAAAGGGTGCAGTGCTTTGTCGTTCATCTAATTATACACATTCTCTTTCGGGAAGTGCATTTGTATTAATTTATTTAACAAAAACATTATGAATCACACATCAGTATTGTAAAAAGTTGTAAGATCTCTCGGATTGTGATGAATTTTGATTATTATTTATAAAATATACTATTCGATGTACCAATGACTATAAGTCACAGTTAAGGGTTAAAAAGAATTAAAATTCTGAGATAAATTTGTGTACTGCACCAAATGGGAATTTTGATTTAAAACTTATTTAATTTCTTTAGTTCGGAGCTTTTTCGAAGAGAACTGTGGCTTTAGAAACAAATATTTTATGATGCCGATTTGCGAGACATCACAATCGCATCACAAACGAAACCAAGCATGGCTCTGAACCGCTAACTGCACATTAGCGCTGTAAGGTGACGTCGCATTTTCCGTTCCCCACAAAAAAAAAAAGAATAGTGGATTAAAAAATTAAACTAGTGTCATTAAAATCAAGCGCAAGCATGAGCATGAAATTATACATTGAAAGGATTTTTATTGAATTAAGAAATTTTAGGTTTTATTTATTAGCGTAGGAACTAAGTGCCGTTGGTTCATACAAACGAAAATAAAATATTGTCTGTATTGCAACAAAAAATTGTAACTACTTCTTAAAAGTTTATTTTAAAGGGTACTTTTGTAAGTGACTTGATGTATACATCAAGAATTGAAGAAAATAAGAACAAGAACAACCATTTAAAAGGTTGAAGATTTATAAGAATTAAATGATATTTGATAATATTACAGCATTTGTAACATTTTGCACAATTGTAATGGTCTAGAACTTTTTTTATTTTGCTGCATGAATAGTATATACTTTTGAATAATATGGAGCAGTTAAATGAGGTCAAGAGAGCTTCCAAAGTCGTCACCATTTCTTAGTTTATAACAATATGTCTTTGAAGTCCTTTTACAGTAAGCGTTATCTAATTATTGCATATACGCGTATTATTTTGTGGTGTGCATTTCATTTACTGAGTAAATATTTTTTTACACAGCATGTGGTTTAGACAACCGATAAGGTTGGGGAACCGCTGCTATACAGAATACTGAAAGTAGTGTTTTTTATACAAAATATAAAAATGATTCTTCTAAAAATCTGAAAAGTTCAAGTATATAGATAACTTTAATCTTTCCTCGTTTGCACCTTCCAAATTATTATTAGAAGACAAGTTTCATAAATTTGAAAATAACTTGAAGCATGAAAAGGGAAAGAGTAAATTTAAAAATTAATGTGTAATATAAAAATATGAGTATATAAAAATTAAGGAACGATGATAAAAAGGAAAAGAGTAAAGCTTAAAAAATTAAGGTGTATATAAAAATTAATGAAAAGATGATGTAAAAAAAGGAAAGGAGTGTATTTAAAAATTAAGGTATAAAATTAAGGTATGATAAAAAAAGTGTAACTAGTGTAATTAAAAAATTAAGATGGAATCAGTGTTAAATAATATTTGAATTTGAAACTGCAAATAAACGAAAGATGCGTTTTCGAGGTAATCAAATTAGACCTGTCTGGCTTGAGAGACCCTACCACAGTCTTTAGAACTGGTCCTAGTACAGTTCTTAATATGCAATCCCTACTTACATCTTAAAGCCAATAGCTGTCTGTGGTAGAAGGAGGTAGGAATTTCATTACTATTGTATGTTATTTATAAGGTGCTGAAATTTATGATTTAATTTTTAATTAAACCGTCATGTTTTGTTAATTTTTTATGAGTGATTAATGATATGTTTTTGTAGATTATAGAAAGAGAGAGTTTGATTCAAAAAAATATCTATAGGCATTGAATTTAAACTCGTTTCTTTTTGTCAAAATATCTATTTTAAGTATTTTGACTATCAATAATTAAAACCAGAAAATTGGTTCTTGATAGCTATTAGTTTATATTAATTCTAGTTCATTTGAATACAGAGAGTTATTCTTTTTCTCAATTAAATATTTTTTATTATAATTTTACATTCATTCTTATTCGTCTACAATAATCGAAATAATGTTATTTCTATGTAGAAAAAAATAAGCGAAGGTAAATTTTTCTCAAAGCCAAACCCTTATATCAAATTACACATCTTTTGTTTTTTGTCTGTACCAAGATGTCATAAAAAAACCTACATACTCAAAAATAATCTCAAATTATTTTATATAAAGCAAAATATTAATTCACAAAACTCTTGAAATACATAAATTTTCGTATATTAAGAATTTCTGTATGATAAATGAAACCATATTATTTATCACAGAAAACTATTTCTACATTCATATTTCCTTACAAAACCAAGAAGTGATTACAAATTAGAATATGATTAAATGGAACGATTAAAATCAGCATATCATATAAGCTTATAAAAAATGTGGCGTTTTTCAGCAAAAACTGCGAAAATGAGACTACTAACTGATTTGTTAAATATAAAATGACACCATTCAATTTAGAGATTTACTC
Organism: Araneus ventricosus; assembly: GCA_013235015.1. Classification (NCBI taxonomy): domain Eukaryota; kingdom Metazoa; phylum Arthropoda; class Arachnida; order Araneae; family Araneidae; genus Araneus; species Araneus ventricosus. The sequence continues at coordinate 7,912 of BGPR01040388.1, read as the reverse complement.
AGTGTAAAAGTACACAAAAAAGTCCAAAATTTATTTTGTGTAAAAGAAATCCTGTGGAAATCGCTATATTGTTAAAACATCTAATCATACGGTCATTAACAAGATGATCCGAGTTAAGTATAAATGCTTGGATATCATAAGAACGAGTTGAGGTAAATATATACGATATTTTGAGTCTACACTATTTACAGTTATGAGGGCAAATTTTTACTGAACGTATTTAGAGGAGAGAGTAGAACTTTTTTTACATTTTCATAATCAATTTGTAATATTTTATTTGATGAATTGCATCCTGCATAGATTTACTCATTGAAACCAGAAACTGTTTTGAAAAGATATGTGCAAATTATCAATAAGTTCCACTCTCTAATAAAGTAAAACACATATTTAATTTTTGTGGAAATCATGCTGAATTTTATATCATATCTGAAAATAACATAAAATGTAAGACGAGATAATCGCTTCATCAATGTTCCGAGAAGGGGGGAGCGAAAAAATGAAAATCGTAAATTTAAAACACCTGTATTTGAAAATGGTGTCTATTCCAAAGCAATTTATAAAAATAAATCTCAGCTAAATCCAATTAAATGCTTGGCTGCCGTAATAACTTTAGAATTCAGACATTTTGCCTAATTTGTCACAACTAAGAGAATTAGGTTCGTATATCATATTAGCTTTGATTTGAAATCAAATATGGTTGGAAATAAACTGGCAGACAAATAATGAATAATTTGACACTTAAAAGTGAATTTGGAAATTGCGGGACTCGACCTTCACGTGCGCACTGCGCATGCGCCTGTTTCATTATAGTTCTTGCTGGCATCAGTGCGACTGCCTTCTCCGTTGGAATTTGTTTTAGTTGTGTTATTAAAGCATGTTTCGTTTGATTTGCGTTTCGTGATTCATGTACTTTTTGTGTCATTTTTGTCCCGTATATTTTATTTAGTTTACCAATCAAGTTACTTAGGGAATATATAAATACCTTGGACTCGATCAGAAGTCGTGTGCACAGTGTTTGGTGCGCCTGAAACCTTTGAAGACGATGTACTACCATCATATGTGGACGTAATAAGGAATTATGTATATATACGAGAAGATCTTTTATTAGAAAACAAACAGAAACCCGCCTTGACTGATGTTTGTTCGCCATTAAAGAAGGATTTCACGAGATTATGGGGGGAAAAATCTCAATTCCTTTTACTACGGATGAACAAATATTAATTAAGATAAGAGAATACCATAAAAATATAGAAAAATTAAGATGTCTCTGAAAAGAGAAGGTAAAATAAATTCTTCGAAAAAAGTTGTGTCATTTAGATATTCAGCGGAGATAAATATGTTCGATATCTCAGTATGTAATTGCAAGGACTATTTAATCTATATTTGCAAAATTAAAATACCTGTAGCTGAAAGAAATTTTTTAACGCATCAAAAGACAATTCGAAGCATGGTGATCTGAAATACTGATATTAAAGAAAGCAAAATACTTGAAAAAAAAATGAAACGCAAAGAAAAATCTCCTCAAAGAAATCAAAATGTTTAGTTGCAAGACAGTGAAGAAAAAGCAGCTACATATTTATATCGTGTTGTTTTACAAAAATAAATGAAACCCTTCTTTTATGTAATCTGTATTTATTACCGCCATACTAAACAAAGATTATATAAATAAAAATTGCTATTCAATTTATAAAAGAACCTTACAAGTAAGTAATGCGATACACAATATAAGCATCTACTGCATTCACGCACCCGCTGAAAGGTTAAAGGTGTAGTGTTGTCAACCATCAAATTTGATACACATTCTCTTTTGGGGACTGGTATTTGCATTGATTTAACAAAAACATTATGAATCACACGTCAGTTTTGTATAAAATTGTGAGATCTGTGATTAAATTGTTGATTATTATTTATAAAATATAAATATTAGATGTACGAATGACTATAGGGTCATACTTAAGGGTTTATAAAAGAATTAAAATTTTGAAATAAATTTGAATACTGCACCAAATTCATTGGGAATTTCAGATTTAAAATTTATTTAATTTCTTTATTTCAGAGCTTTTTCAGAAATATTTAGGTTTTAGGAGTCGTAAAACCTAAATACTTAATCGAGTATTAATACGTTAAGTATTATTCGTCATTTAATACGTAGTGTATTAAATGTCGATTTGCGAGACATCACAATCACATCACAAACGTAACCGAGCATGCCTCTGAACTGCACGGTGTCTTACGCTGTATAAGATTACGTCCCGTTTTCCTTCTCCTGCAATATGCGTAGTGGATTTAAAAATTAAACTAGGTTCCTTGTGTGGTATTTAATGTGTATCCCATTAGCATGAAATTACAGCATTGAAAGGATTTTATTGAAATAAGAAATCTTATGTTTTTATTTATTGATTTGCTATGTAGTAACAAAGTACGTTGGTTCATACAATTCGAAAATAAAATATTGTCGCGTATTGCAACACAAATTGTAACTACTTTTAAGTTTGGTTTTACAGTGTGCATTTGATGATTGATGTTAGAAAAATAAGAACAAGAACATCTTCCATTTAAAATGCTGAGGAATATAAGAAAATTAAACTTTTTTCGAGAATTTTGCAGCAATATGTAACATTTCAAATTTAAATGGTAATGGTCTAGAACTCATATTTATTTTGATACATGCGAAGTAGTACACTGTGAATACTATAGGGCAGTGATTCCAAACTTGTAGGCCGCGGAACTCTAGTCAAGAGACAAAGTCAGGAGAGCTTCAAAAGTCGTCCTCAAACGCATATTTTGTGTGTTGTGTATTTATATAGTGGGCCCCAAAATATTTTTTACACAGCAGGTCGTTTGCACAATCAAAAAGGTAAGGGAAGTTCGAATATGAAAGAGAGCTATATTTTAAAAGTATGTGTCCTAGCAAATATATTAAACAGATGAAATTCGATTTCTCTCGATAATCGTAATATCTTCTGGAACTTTATCTAAAGTGAAGTCTAACGTCAAAGCTGCAATTATATTCCCAAAGGTGTCATCTGTAAAAGAGTCTCGGGCCATCTCATGAGTTATTCATTTCAAAAAGCGTTTTATTATGAACAAATCTCCATGAAATGAAAGGGATGCAAATTAAAAATTGAAACTTCAAGTATAACGGATGTACTTTATCAATCTAGTAGTCCGACGATGAATATATTCCTGGAAAATAATTTATATGTCTTTCTATGCGTATTTGTAATAATTTTCCCAAGTATTAAGCGAAAAACCTTTTTCAGAATATAACTAAAAGGAATAAACCAATGTACGATTCCTAATATCTTTATTATTATTCCATAAGAACAAGAACTGATATGAGTTGAAATTAGTTAAAAATTGAATTCTCCAAGGAAATGCATGAAATTCTATTTACCTCATATAAAAAATCTTACAATTTGTTACCATTTATAAAAGCATCAAAATTCATATAAAAAATATTGAATGCATTCGAGGTCATTTGTATGTAAAGAATTTTGGTTGACACGCGTAGTTTTTTAACGAGAACGTCTTCCGAATATACATGCTATTTTTATGTAAATGCATGTTATCAATTTGCATAGGAAACAAAACCATAGACGTAAGTTTCAGATTAGCAGATTTCTATGAAACGGGGAAAGACGAAATCTCTTTTCGTCTTCATCAATTTCTGGTACGTTTTCTAAATGCCGTTCTTACGAAATCTTCACGATAAAATATGAGTAACAACTATTGTACATCCGTTCGTTAATCCACAGTTGATTGCGAAACAATGTTTTCAAATTAATCTACTACAAATATTTCGCATTTCACAATTCTAGAAATATTTTGGTCACTAATTAGAAGTGCACAGACGTGTTTATATTTACACTACCGATATTTTAAAACAAATTTTTCTATTTAAAATCATGTTCTTCATGCCATTTGAACCTGTAGCCTGACTGTTTTGTTTATAGTTCGGATTGTGATATCCGGTCTGGTGAAAAAACAAAAGTAAGAATTCGAGTGTTATTATTCATCCCGATGAATTATTAACATGTGGAAGTTACAATTACCAAAGCTGAAAGTTGAGGAGATCAGATTCTTATGTTTGCCCAATCGCTATTAGCTCAAGATGTTCTACAATATTCAAATAGTATTTTTACAATGTTGCACGGCATTCAGAAAATCGTAGCAGCACAGTGGAGGTATCGTCAAAGATTTCTTACTAATAGGGATATGATAAAAAAAGGAGCCGAAATTTCTCTGCCCAGTTCGTTAAATATAGTGAAAGAGAGTACAGAAGATCAAAATATAGAATCTCCGAATTCTCTAAACAAAATTGTAAAAATCACCGTTTGCGATTATAATGTGTCGTCTTGTAGAAAGTGGATCAACACCTATCGGATGATTGCACACACTCAAGTACAGAACAGGTTTAATGTGTTAACAAGAGAATTTTACAAGTTAATTTATATAATTGAGTGGAATTTCGATGGAATAGATTTGCCTTAAAATCCTTCAAATCCGTATTCATTTTGAAAAGATACTTTATACAGTAAATAATAGTGTTCCTTAAACAACGATAGACTGTCGACTCTTCCGAAGTCAAGTCGATAGTATCTGGTTTTCGGAACTATCGACTTAAACAATCTATAGTATCGACTTTCTCGAAACTACCGATAGTTTTCTTATAGGCAATACTATCGATAGGCGCATCTCCAGTTGTAACTATCGATAGTTGAACTATTGATGTTAAAGGCACACTATTAAGCAACGTACAAAACAAAACCTAAAATTTAGATGTGCATATATTTATCTATATAAGTTTTACCACTATTTTAAAATAAATTTTTCACATATAAATTTTTATCGATGGAAACGAACTTATAGTTTTCGTGACTTTAAGGATTCTTTTCTATAAAGCTTGGATTCTTACATTCGGGCTGGTTTACGAAATCAGAGATTCTGATGTTATTATTTTATTTCGTTCAATAATGAAAATGTTAAAGTTATAACTCACAACCCTAATTTTTTACTATTGGATAATGCGGTCTTTGCAAAATCTGCAGCTATGAGACGACACATGATCCCGTGATCTATTTTTGCCCGAACGGCTTCTCTGATTTGCACGAACGCAGCTCGGGCTGGTAATTTTTTCACAACACTCCACTGATTTTCTCGGCCTTTTCACTTTCTTTACTTTGGAATGCTTCTTGTAAATAGCTCCAACAGTATAATTAATGTTGGAGAGCAAAAGAAGTGTAAATCAGTTTTTTGGTGAGGTTAGTTTTTAGGTCCATTTTCCCCTTGCAATAAAAAATTATCAAAAGTTAATAAAATTAATACTTGTATCTGTTTTGATTGCTGATTTGAATTTATAAAATCGAATTTGAATACAAAATTGCTTATAAAAAATTTGCTTATTTTTGGACAATTGGGCTTATTTTGGACACTGGCTATTAGTCGCTACCTATGTAACAAACGGAAAGGCGCCGTAGGAGCGTGAAAGAAAAGAAACCAATCACTATCACCAATACCACAATGTAAGCAATAACTAGGTATTTAATGTATTTTTAACTCATTTTTCGACTATTTTTAAAATGAGTAATAACTAATTTCTTTTGATACATTATTAATTTTACCACTTAAGTCAATTAATTGTAAAATAACTTTTTTCTCTCTCCGTTTTATACACAGAAATTAATAGTAAATATGGGACATCATTTAAAGCAGAAAATAAAAAAAATATTTACTTGTTTGTAGGCTGTAAAAATTTAAAAGTTTTCGATGTATAATTTAAGAAGCATACAGTATTTTTAAATAATTAAATAATATATATTATTTTTCAAAAAAGAGTTATTTCAAACCAAATATTTTTTTTAAATCCATAGGATATTAATTTTTAGTATTTCGTAATTATTATACTATATCTTTCATAATATTTTTAAAATTCAACAAAATTTTTTTTAATAAATTCACATTCATTCTTATTTAATTTAAAATAATTGATAGAATGCAATTTTTATATTCAAAATAATTTGCGAAATTAAGCTTTCTGCACTTTTTCAACCTTAACAACAAATTACACACCTTTATTTTGTCTTGCATAAAAATTCCCTAAAAAATTTCTATATACTCAAAATTATGAATTATTAAATATTAATTTACAAAACACAGGAAATACAAAATATTTAATGTCTTGAGAGTTACTGTATGATAACTGAAACCATATTATTTATCACAGAAAATTACTTTTATATTCATATTTTAATACTAAACTTAGAAGTGATTAAAAAAATTAGACTATGATTAAATGGAACGCTTAAAATCAGTATATTTATGAGCAGCTTAACAAAAACATGCCGTTTGGCAGGAAAAACTGTGAAAAAGAGCCCACTGACGAATTTGTTAAATATAAATGAGAGCATTCAATTCAGATATTTACTCATTGTAAGAGTATACAAAAAAGTCCAAAATTTAATTTGTCGAACAGAAATCCTTTGAAAATCGTTATATTGGTAAAGAATCTACTCATAGTGTCATTAACAAGAAGATAAGAATTAAATATAAATGAGTGAATATAATTAAAATAAGTTGATATAAATATGTTGTATATAATATTTGGAGTCTACACTATTTATAATGTTAAGGCAAATTTTTTCCAAAAGTGTTTAGATGGGATAGTAAAACTTTTTTTACCTATTTAAAATGAGCTTATTAAATTAGAAATATTTTATTTTATGAATTGCGTCATACGTATCTTATTCATTGTAACCAGAATCTGTTTTGAAAAGATATGTGCAAGTTATATAGTGAACTTATCATTAAGTTCTTAACTTCAATAAGGCAAAACATATTTTATTTTTTTGAGAAATTATGCTGAATTTTATATCATATTTGAAGACAACATAAAATGAAAGAAAATAATTTCTTCAATGAAATTCAGAGTAATGATCAGGTTATCGGGATCCTTATGTTTCTTTTCACTTTCAACTTTCTAAGCTCATAAAGTCATATCATCTCTTTTGATCAAATGAACTAAAATTTTAAAGATATGTGGCGCAGTGAGAACTATATCATGCTAGAGCCTGATATACTACTTCGGACCCGATTAATATATTCGAGCTACTATTGCGATATTATGCTAGAGCCTTTTGTGATTTTCATTTGTAGTTGTTCTCTTTTTAGTTCTGTTCTACGATATGACAACAATATTCTATCATTGATATATATTGTTGTTCTTTGTGAAATAAATTGCTTAAAACCTTTATTATAGTTTCTTTCATTAAGATTTCTATAATTTTAGCCTGCGTTAGAATTTGACGTCTTGGAATATGTTTATGATAGGATGATATAATATTAAATTTGAGTCAGGCAGCTTCTTCATTCTCACATGACCATAGACATAAAAATCACATGATTATTTTAATATGTTAGTAACAATCACTACGAATTGGGTGCAATTAAAGCTTTATTAGTGCAATAATGCTCATTTGTATGAAGAAACTTTTCTGTTCCATTCCTGTCTCGAATTAATATCCTTATTGATAACTGTCCCATTATTGTTACTTTCCTGTTGTCCTGTAGAAATAGAAGAAGGAATAAGGACAATGCATTTGAAAGTACAAACGAAATTCTACTAGAAACCATTTGAATATTTTCTTTTTTAATAAAAACACAGCTCAATCGCATTTATTATTATTATTATTATGATTTAAATATTTACGTAAGAGTGTTTTGCGTCAATGACTAATAATTAGAATTCTAAGTCAATAATAATTAAATTATCTTTCTTGTATATTATCTTTTTCGTGTGCTAAATAACACAGATCAATATACTTTAATAATCAATATAAAATATTTGATATATTTAAACAAACGAATTTTAAAAGTTAAAATTTTATCTGGAAAATCTCTGCAATAAAAATAA
>BGPR01040386.1:3656-13976 GCA_013235015.1 Araneus ventricosus | reverse complement strand
TAGAGATATTTATGGACTTATAGATCGTTTATCTTCCACTAGTTATCATGATAAATTTCCGTGGAGTCTAAGAGAAACTTAAGCATGTTGTTCTGCATAAAGGTAAAGTTCTTGCTTCAATTCCGTAGCTGATTTAATTAATTTAAAGAAACCCAACTAAACCTTGATTTCCCCCTCATTAAAAAAATACAAAGAATTTAAATGGCAAGTTTGTGGCATTTTTAAAATTTCAACCATGATAATAACACCACAAGGTGGCTATACAAAACTGTCCTGTTTCTTATAAGACCTAAGAATCAAAACTGGATACTGAAAAAATTGCCTCTAAGTTCAAAGAATTGGATTCTTCAGAATTTATTGGATCTTAAACAACACATTTTACCGCTTCTCAACATAACATCATGTTTGATGAAAGGTTTCGTTAAAAATGTGATTTCTTTCCATTTTTAATCGTTATTTTTCCACAGTTTTCAGATGATAAAATCATAAAACAAAGGTAGGTGTGGCTGTCGACCCGAATGCAAGTCGGTTAACAAAAGATTAAAAATTGGACACAAGAATGAAATCGCTCGAGAAAATCATGGGTTATCTTCCAAAAGTCACAAGAATATTTAAGTACTTTTAAGGAGCATAACTAAATAATGATAATGGGGGGAAAACTAAAAATCTTTAAGAGACTTTGTTGTATTATGAGCTTTCGTTTATTCATTCAGTACCCAGGAGATTCTACATTAAGGTTTTAGAGTGCAGGTTGACTCTCCGGAGGAGAACATTCCAGCAGACAGATAGATACGGTGAAAATGTGGCTAAAATATGCATCAAACATTGAAAGAAAATTAAAATTTTAAAAATAAAAAATGTTGCCAATTAAAAAAACAAAGCATAAATTAATAAAAATTAGTTACCAACAAAAATAAAAAAATAAATGTAAATAAAATTTTAGAAAAGAAAATGGCAGAAGATAAAGATAACAAAAATAAAAAAGGCTGTATTATAAACTTAAAAAATAAGATATATTTTCCCTTTCAATTTTAAACATTTTTCTGAAAATCTTAGTACATTGAGTGAGGAACATGGTGAGAAGTTACCAAGATATAATATGCATGAGAGAAAGATATGAAGGACACAGGAATGTGAATATGATCTCAGGTTATTTTCGAGGGTAAAAAAGAGTCAGTGAACCAGTTTCAAAGTTTAAATGACATAAATGTTCCTTTAAAGGAAAAATAAAATATAATTTTTATAATCTAATTTACTGCACGTATTAAATTTTATTTATTCAATTTTTAGAAAGAGAATTGCATCAACTTAATTAATTATTTGCAAATTGTTTGTACTAGTATTTTTAAAGATCTTTCAAATTCGAAAGACTTTCACACTTTCAAAAATTCTTATCTGATACATAGAAAAAATATATCACTTTCTGAAGAGGCAAAACAAATGCATAAATTGCACAAATTTGTACATTTTTCAAGTAAAAAATTAAACTTTATGGACGTGTGTTTCAGGTTTAGTCGATATTACGAATTTCAAGTGCCAGAATTGTTTTAAAATTCTATGTACTACACTTCAAACGAATTCAGAATTTCTATCATACAAATATATAGAGCGTCCATTCTCATCGTGGCTCTATATCGAATTTATGATTTTTTTTATTTTCTCATATGTTTTACATCATTCGCTGAAATGGTAGCACGGGCCAAATAAACAAAGTCTATGTTCATACAGGCCGCAAAAAAATGGTCAGAAAAATCTAAGGCTTAGTTCAGAAACATAACATTAAGAAACAAGGATAATACTAAATTTAATGTTTTCTTCCCGAAACTTGACTTCTCCTCTCTCCTACCAGCTTTCCTACTTCGACGGATATCTTATCCGCAGAGAATAATTTCAAAACTGACCCAAAACGAATGTCAGTAATTCTGGATCAGACAAAAGGACTTATTTCTATTCATAAGCAAAAAAGAAAGAAATATTCCTACAAATAAATTTTTCTAATATAGAATTAATTTCATAAACCAATTTTCGAGTGATTTTGATTTCTCTACATATATACAAGATTTAATTAACATATGAGTACGTTTATAGATTTTAATATAAACTTTTTCTTTCTTTTTATTTATTAGTGTATTTAAAAAGGCTAATGCACAAAATACATGCAATCAACGTGTTGAACTAATTCATCCTGAAAAGATTAACATTAATTATATAAATTCGTATATTTTTTAATGTAATAATTTGTTATAATTGGGAATTTTAGGGAAGTTTGGCGATTCTTATTTGGGCTTTTTTCTGAATTATAAAATCAAATAAGTTTCTTCCTTATTTTTATGAACACGCAGAAAAGAACAAATAAAATTTATTTAATGACATTGCAGCGAGTAAATTTGTCTCACAGAAAAATTTAAAAAAAATGCGCATAACCTAAGGGCATCTATCATTTTAAGATTTCAATATTTTTCTTGGTCACAAATTCTAATTTATGAAAATATAACAAAAAATAAAATCGTAATCATACAGATAAACACCAGACATCCTTACCGCGAAATCTAAAACGTCGTATGCGTTTTTTGATTTAAAAAATTGTTTTTCGAAATGTGGAAGAAATAAATTTAGTACGTAGTTTTACTAATTGTGGATATCGTTTTAAACACATATTTTTAAGCACTACAATATATTTGCAATGCGCAGAATGAACTGAAGCCTTTTGCAAGTATGTACTTTTGAGATTCTGTACTTACCAGCTTTATGGAATGATAAATTTCTAATTCAGAAAAATCTGAATAAGAGTCAGCCACCTTCATAATGAACTTGAAGCTATCTCGCTGATTTTTCAAACATACATCTTCAAATTTAGATGCGAAATTTGTAACAAGCACAAATTTTCCCTCATCAAATTTCACATGTTTGTGTTTGAATTTGAGCTTTGTTCTGGACCTCCAAACTCTAAATCTTCTGCCACGTGTTGCACAACCTAGTAATCTGTCTGCTTCATTACCTAGTCTTCGTCGATGTTGATTTGACAGGTACAAACATGCGGCAGATAGTTTTCAATGGCCTTTATGAAGCCCATAGTTCCGTAGAATCTTAATCAGTAGTAATAACAACATGATGATGTGAAAGTACTTGAATGTAGATGATGTCGAAATATTTTCTTCCGTCCATAAGCCAAGTCTGTCTGCAAAAGCTGAAGCATGTGCACAATCTAATGCGGCAACCTCTTATAATGGCTAGTGGCGATTGGTGAAAAAACACTAAGTCGGTTAAGAAACGAACCCTGATCCGCTGATTGGAATGCAACGAAAGTAATCGTCAATTGAATTGTTGGGAACTGAAGGTTTATAAACAATACTGTAATTTGAATTTTTTTGCCTAGTTGCTCCTCTTAGTGCCACCTGACTGGGAATTTTTGTATTATATTTTGTCTATGCCAAGAAAAGAACCCCACCAACGTACATAAAGTGCCCCATTTTATAATACGCTTATATTTTAATTTTTCTTGAAATGTCTACGGAATTTTTACAAACTCAGCAGTTACATTTGGAAAAAATTAATTATTATGTAGCTTTACAAACGGGAATAAATAAGGTTCCTGTCAAAATGAGATATCACCTTTTGCAGAAATAGGAATGAATATTTGAAAATTTGTAAATGAAATTTTACCACTTTTAATAGTGCTTAAGTTTCTATATAAAAATTTAAAATAGTTAAAGTGATGACATGAGGCTATTTGACAAGTACTAGAATTTTTAATAGCCATTTCGACAATTAGTTGCTCTGAGTATTTAATGTTAATTTACGTGTTAAATTATCAAATAAAATTGTCAATTTTATCTTAACATTGCATTCGTTCTTGTATTTTTCTTTAACATTTTAGCAAATTTTTAAGCTAATGTCTTACATTAACTGACGTATGTTGATTTTATAAAGAAATAACGCAGGAGTAGTGCAAATATTAATCATTTTAAGCTTTTTTTAAAACTTAAGCCATTAGTGGCTAAGGGTCAAGTTTATACTTATTTGCTTATTAATTCTTAGTAAACATGTTCAGAGGAGCATGCATAAACCAGTTTCAACACATTGTAATCATATAAAATTTCTGAAAAAATTTCTAAAAATATTACATTTTTGTATCTATTTTCAAATTTTATGGCTTCACAGGTAAAATTTCCGGTCAGCTTCAAGGGCTGAAGCTTGATATATTCCCTGTTAGGAACAAAAGTAATGGGAAAATCCGTGGGGAGCAATGTTTTTATTTTCTTTTTTTAGTCCCCCTAGTATACACGGAACAGAAATAACTCAAAAATTCAAAGTGCACTGAGAGATATTTAGAGAGCTATACAAATTTTCTACGAAATAAGTACATCTACAGCTTGACCACCTGTCGATCTGTATGCTCGTGTATATGAGCGTTGTAAGTAGAAACGGAAAGTCTTAGATAAATGAAATTTGTTAATGGGGTCTCGTCACCAAAACTATAATTAGGCAACAAATTTAGGAGCCAATCGGAATAAGTAAAGACTTTCAATGTACATAATGGGTGTTCTTCACACACCTACACAATATAATGCTCACGGCAAATACAAAAATTCACACTCCTTTTTTGTTTTTTTATTTTCTGAAACGTTACGTTGGGGAGTGCAATGATGGAGTTTGCACTTAAAGTAATTAAAAATAAACTGAACACTTTCTAACTACTATGGTTTATGTACAACAAAATAGCAGCCTTCCACGACCGGCTGCTTCCCCATCGTATTAATTCCAATTATTCAGAAATGTCAAACAATTTTAATTTAATTATTAAATTTATTTAATTTTTTGTAAGCCACAAGCATTAATTGCTAAAAAAGATCAAGAAATGAATTGGAAAATATGAATGAAAAGTTTTCACATTAAAAGGATTAGCATTTGGACTAAATTTTTGAAACTTAAACAAAAAATATCGAAATGAATGTTTTGCAGCTAAAGACGTCAATAATTTAGGTATAAACATCCAATTGTTAAAAAAATATTGAGCAGAATAACTCTCTACATGTTATGGAAATTAATGAACAGTCGTTTTTAATTTGTTCATGTGTTTTCCAATTTATGTTACAATCATTACACTTTAACTAGCTAGGTACTTGGGTGATTTTTCGCACTCATTTACCCATTGTATTTTTTATAATAAATATAGGAAGAAAATAGATTCACCATACGAAACAACAAACAATTTCGATTCTAATGAAGTTTATTTTAAACATCTAAAAGTTTGTTTTAAACGAAAAAGGTTACCATAAAATATTTTCTCTAATTTTAATAAATTAAAAAAAATTTTTTGGTATAATTTAAAACAAAACTTTTCATTGTTTAAACAAATATTTAATTGCATGTTTCTGTTTCATTGTTAAAATCCGAGTTAGTATCTTAATACATTTTGCTTTTATATTTTATTAAAAAATTTTTGCGGAATCTGTAAATCATGCTCTTTTAGATACTTCGTATATTAATCTATACTTATAAAATGCAATGATTGTTTGTTCGTGTGTGTGCGTTTTTGCGTGCTTGCGTGATGTCCAAACGAATCTATCGCACTTACAACCATGAAATTCGGCTCAAAGGCAGTCAAAATGGTGACTCAATGAACCTCGAAGCCTGAATTTTAAAATCCAATCTTGAATTGGTTTATTTAACGTCCTGGGTGACTTTTTGCACTTTATGCGCCGATCCATGAAAAATTATGATCGTAGAAAAGCAATCGATGCACCATCAGATAGAGCAAACAATTATCGTTTTAATGACGTTTGTTTTATACCTTTATACGTCTAACGTCATTTACTAGATTTTAAGAAATATTAAAAAAATAGTGAGTTTTTCTGTCGAAATTTAAGAATTAAAATTAAAATTACTGCATCTGACGTTCTATTTTCTTTATCTTTTACATATATTTTGGGATAACAATAGGAACATTTCTCCCTGATTTAAAACAAAAATGGTTCAAATAACTTTTTTCTTTCAATTTTAAATAATTTTTTTCTTGGACGAGATCATAGACTTTTTACTTTCTCGTATATGAAGTATACAAAGAGAAAGTATTGTAATCGTCAAAAAATTCGCACTCGAGATTTCGACGAATCTCCACGTTTTAGACCTCCCTGAGTCCGAAAAACACAATTTTGGAATTATGTCTGTATGTCTGTGTGTGTGTGTCTGTCTGTGAACACGATAACTCGAAAACTATTAGAGCTACGGGGATGAAATTTGGTATGTGATCTTTACACACGATTTTCAGGTTTCTTTCAAATTGTGGACAAAATCCGTCTACGGGAAGTCCGTCTGTCTGTCTGTCCACGTTCATATGAGCACTATAACTCAAAAACCTGAATACCTATATGGATAAAATTTTGTACACAGCTTTATCAATCTGAATGTAGGTCCGTATAAAATTTTGGGTCAAATCCGTCAACGGGTTGACCGTCTGTCGGTCTGTTTAATCGCATACTTGTTAAGCATTCGTTTCAAAACCGATCTCCATGCGCATGCGTCCTTGCATCTTGGTCTCTGGTACCAAGCGGGAGGATTACGTCAGTTTATCCTTGAGACGGAGTTTGTGATAGATATGTATTATCTCCTGTTTTGTTTTCGCTAGCTCGTATAATAGCGGATCTTGCTGGAGTGTGATGGAAAATAAATATTGCTAAGTTTTAATACATAGGCATCTGTTTTAATATCATTCTTCACTTAAATATTTTACAATCACTATAATCTGCAATGAAAAACCTTCTGATATTCGTTGCATTCTGGATTACAATAGGTTCGATTTTTTTATCCACGCAAGGGGAGGGGAAATGACAAATTTTTGAGCAGTATACGAGAAAGTTTAGGGGAGGCCACTCCCACTGGTTTCGTTAGCGAAGCGGAGACTAAGTTGACATTCCCTGCATGCATTTTTGCAATCCGATTGGCTGGCTGTACCAAGCAAAAGTGACGTCATACTCTCGATCATTTTATTGCATCAGCGAAAATGAATTACTTAATTTTACTGACCCAAGAATCATTTGATTTATTTGTTTTATACTTTTTGATAGTCTAGTATAAAGGCTGATATATTTAGTTAAAAGAACACTTTATTCATCTTGCGCTCAAGTTCCTTCGTGTACTTTCACAAAATTCGACAAGCGAAACTGAAATAAAATGAAATATGACCTTAAGGATTTATTTATATATTGTGGTTTTAAAACTTTAAACCTCAAGCTGAAAATTTCATCTCTTTTTATGCTCTCTGATTAATTTTCGATTTATATGAATATTAAAGAAATTATTTTTGTCTTTACCTTTTGAGATGTATTGCTAAACTTGCAATTATTCAAAATTTCATTCGGCTTTCATACTTTAACATTTTATACGAATAATTCTTATAAATCTAAATTTTTTTTCAAAAATAATGCTTTATTTTGTTCTGTAACTTCAATTTGAAATCATTTCCTTGGATGGATTTAATTCAAAATATCTATTATCTATGTCGCCTATTAACTATTTGAAACAGTATCGGAAAATGTTATTGTGTGAGGCTAAAATTGAATTTTTACTCCATTTTAGTGGGTGAACCACCTGGTTATTCCGAGATTCGTGATTTGTTATTGAGTTTAAATTCTAATAGCATCGTTTGTATAAATTTTAAATTTCATTGTTGTTTCTCTGAAACTCAGCTTGAGGTCATTGCCGCGTAGAAAAATAAGCGGGCGAAATCAATAATATATATATGTTTTAATTTCGTTTATAAAACTTACTTTTATGTCATTCTGTGCTTTTTTTGTTTTGTTGAGGTCATTGTGCCACAAACAACGCCGTGCGCGTATTGCTAGTGAATTTAGTATATAAAGAGGTGTATCATTTCATTCAGTGGTAAATTTAAATCAGTTTTCATCCGTCCTTTTCTGGGAACTTAGCCCTGCATTCACATGCTTTTTAAACACGACAAATTCCGTAATACGAAGTCGCAAATGCAGGATATTTTCTTAAAAGTAGCGCAGAAAGCAAAAAATTGAGAACATTGGATAGTTTTAGGCAAAACCCAGATCTCCGAGTCTGGCATTCCAAAGTAAAGAAATTCTCCTTCATAACTTTGACTTTCATCTATTTATTGTATGTTTGTTT
Organism: Araneus ventricosus; assembly: GCA_013235015.1. Classification (NCBI taxonomy): domain Eukaryota; kingdom Metazoa; phylum Arthropoda; class Arachnida; order Araneae; family Araneidae; genus Araneus; species Araneus ventricosus. The sequence goes on along the minus strand of BGPR01040386.1, from coordinate 5,840 downwards.
TTACTTGTTTCTATTATTGCTTCTATTTTTTTTGTCAATTGAGTAATTTTTTCTCTTTTTACTTAAAAGCTAGTGGATTATGAACTAATTCACTAAATTTCAAATCATGCTGATAACTTTTTACCTTAAGATGTCTTAAAAAAGTAATCAGCTTATTAATATAGACAAATTCAATTTCATTTGTTTCGATAGAATGTAATAAACAAAAAATATGTTCTAGGACAAAACGCTATTATAATAGAATAATAAATTATTTATATAAATAGTCAGAAGGAAAAAACAAAAATTGCCAAATCTTGAAGCGCGGATAGAAGTGCTCTATTTAAACTGATAATTAATTTAGATTTATTTTTTATTGCATTTTTATATATTGAATGCTTAAGATTTTTTGTTACATACGATAGACGTTTTGACTATGTATGAATAATCTCTTACTGTTTGTGCGCCTCACGCTTTCACAAATTTGGATTTAATTTCAAGAGTTTTGATGAAAAAAATAATTTTCCCTTTTAATAAACTAAAAAAATGTCCACGTTTTTCAAAGACTTTCTCTATTCACTATTTCTTAATTTTTAGCCTATTATTTTGACTAAATAATAGTGATTGAAGGTGACGCCCCTTCTCCATTCTTAACTCCCAGACGACATAAGTGTGACTTTCACTCTCATCAAGCACTTCATCTTTCGCTGGGAATAGAACCTGGTAACTTTAACCTTTTTCACATCTTTCGCAAGCTACCATACTAAATCGAGAGGCACCTTTAATGTTTAAACCTTTATTCTATACAATTATATAAATTTCAACTGGAAGAAAATAACCTTCTATTAAAATTTTTGATTTCTAGGAATAAATATTCTAATTCGTTTATAATCCATGTATTTACTCTTTTGCTGAAATACTAAATATTCAAATTCGCATTAGTAATGCTCTTATTCGGAGATTAAATATCTTACAATTATTTTTTATAATATATTTTTAAAAGTTGTACTTTGATTGATTTTTTATAAAAAATATGAGTGAAAAAACCCAAAAGTTGATTATCGATAAAAAAAATGTCATTTCCAAATATACCCTGAATTTATAAAAGAGTGAACATAAACAATTTACTCTTATAATTTTTTAGACTTCTTTTCAGTCCATAATTCATGATTATAAATATTATGTAATCTAAAGGTTAATGCTTCTCAAACTGATTTCTGGATGGTGTCACTTCTTCGAAATCAATATTTAGTTTAATTAATATATTAATTGATAATTACGAGCACTGGTATTTATGCAATATTGTATTTCCTTTGGGAGCGAATACTTACAAAAATTACAAAATTCTACCGCATAAGGAAGTGAGAAAAATTTATAGCAAAATTCCATCTTTACAAATGTGGAAGATTTGAAATAAGTTAAATTAAAAACGAATTGCTTGGAGGACTGAAAAAACACCCAAAGCCATTAAACAGCGAATGACTGCCTACGTTCGAAACAAAATTTTTGAAAAATTGTATACTTTAATAATTTTTTGTTTTTTTTATATGCATTATCAATTATAAACACAAAAAACACCAAAAAAAGGTTTATAAATATAATATTTTTTGAGAAATATGGGAATTTGTAGTAAATTTTAATGAAATTTAACCATAACGGTTAACACTCTACATCAAATTGTAATGCAGCAATTCTAATTTTCTTTGCACACAAGTTATAGATGACAATGATCTATAAAATGAACTAAAATCTAAGAAAAAAATTGAAATGCAAGTAAATTAGAGGTAAAAATATGTGTAAATATGCATTTTTCCATAAATTCACAACTTAATTTTTCTAAAAACACATGTAAATTAAAAAGTATACCTCAAACAACAAATATTTTAGTTCATTTCATTGTTTATACTATTTTAAACATGTGCTGAAAATTTCAAGTGAATATCTGCATTAGATTTTGAGATATCATGTTAATGGTGGGGAAATTTTATCAAAAATACAGTTTAGAGAAAATTGCATTTAAAGATTTCCTTTAATGTAAAAACATGGTTCCTTTTAAGAAAAGAGTTCAATATTCACTAGGATGATAGGTAAAACCTTTCTTTGAGTCATTTTGTAAGCACTTCTTCCTGCGTTGGGCAGAAAGTTTTTTACGATGTGTTTTTGCTGTCGACAAAGAATGACTTTTCGAGTCGTGAATTTGCTACT
>BGPR01040384.1:0-13976 GCA_013235015.1 Araneus ventricosus | reverse complement strand
TCTGTACTTCGTTTAGTTACGTATTGCTTAGTGGCGGTGGCCAAACGACACCATTTAGTAGCCGTCAGGGCTGTAGCTACACTCATCGCGCAGCAATGACGCCCTGTAATCCACCTTTTCGCTGGCAGAAGGGGTGAGGAAGGAGATGGGGAAGAGGCAACATTCATTCGAAAGGAAGGGATGGGAAGAAGGCAACATTCCGGTAGATGTCATGAATTAAAATGGGTAATTACCTACTCCAGGGGTGTCGAATGACATTCATTGGTGTGTTGGCAGTTTTCTCTGCAAGTCGGTAATTTTGATTGGCTTCTTCGTCAAATTGCAATTTCTCTTTTCTTGGACGGTTTTTGTGGCAGAAGAGAGTAGGTTTATTGGATGAGAACTGTAATTAATTTCGTCAGAGAGTTGGGATGTGGAGTTTGAAAGAGGTAGGAATTAATTAATCCATCAAGACTGAAAGAAGTGGTTGTTTTTCAAAGGTTAATATCTTTTTCTCAATCTTAATTTTGACCACCTTTGGAAAGTCTATTGTGTCGCATCTGGAGGGACGAGTGGCAGACTATTGGTGAATGTTAAAACGGAGATGGGTTTTAGAAATGATGTCAGTGCAAACAGAAATCTCAGTTTCGCCATAAGACAATGAGTTTTGGAGTAAAAATGAATCTTTATTCTGCATTATTTATTTAAGACTTTCTAACGGAGGTTTTGGAATAAAAAATGAATCTTTTTTCTTATACTTTATTATTTATTTAGACTTTCTAACGGGTTTTAGGAGATAAAAATGAATCTGTATTCTTATACTTTACCAGTTTATTTAGACTTTCTAGCTTGGTTTTGGAATAAAAAATGAATCTGTATTCTCATGCTATGTAGACTTTCTAACGGAGGTTTTGGAATAAAAAATAGATCTTTCTTATACTTTTATTATTTATTTTGGGCTTTCTAACGGAGGTTTTGGAATAAAATAGATCTTTATTCTTATACTTTATTATTTAGAACTTTCTAACGGGGTTTTTTGGAATAAAATGAATCATATTCTTATACTTTATTATTTATGTAGACTTTCTAACGAGTTTGGAATAAAAAATAAGATCTTTTTTCTTATACTTTATTATTTATTTAGACTTTCAACAGGTTTTGGGGCAAAATGAATCTTTATTCTTATACTTTACATTATTTATTTGAACTCTAACGGAGGGTTTTGGAGATAAAAATGATCTGTGATATAGCTTTATTATTTATGTGAACTTTCTAACGGAGGTTTGGAATAAAAAATGAATCTTTTCATACTTTATTATTTAACTTTCTAGCAGGAGGTTTTTTTGGAATAAAAATAGATCCTTTATTCTTATACTTTATTATTTATTTAGACTTTCTAACAGGTTTTGGAATAAAAATGAATCTGTGTATACTTTATTATTTATGTAGACTTTCTAGCGGAGGGTTTGGAATAAAATAGTCTTTTTCTTATACTTTATTATTTATTCAGACTTTCTGGAGGTTTGGAATAAAAATGGTTATTCTTATACTTTATTATTTATTTAGACTTTCTAACGGAGGTTTGGATAAAAATGAATCTGTATTCTTATACTTTATTATTTATGTAAGACTTTCTAACTGGTGGAATAAAAATAGATCTTTTCTTATACTTTATTATTTATTTAGACTTTCAGGTTTTGGAATAAATGAATCTGTATTTACTTTATTATTTATTTGAACTTTCTAATGGGTTTGGAATAAGAAATGGAATCCCATTCTTATACTTTATTATTTATTTAGACTTTCTAACGGAGGTTTTGGAATAAAAAATGAATCTCTGTGTTAATTTTACTGTTTAAATATTTAATGCACATTTTTAATAATTTAAAAAGCACTACAATAGAAGAACAGATTTGTTATTAATGACATCATTTTTTAACCCTTCACGAGCAGTTATTCTTATTTGCATCCCTATCATTGTGTTTCAAAATTCATTTTGATTAATTTAGCTATATTTCAGTTAATAACGTATTTTACTCACCACGTCTTTGAGTCTTTTTTGAATTTATAAGGAAGTTTTCAGAAATTCTTTTAACAAATTAATTTCCTTTAGAATTTTAGTTCAAATTTCAATTTTTTTTTGAATTATTTTTTCACCATTCCTTACGCTCTGTTATGAGATTAATATAACCTTTCTTGTACAATAAAATGTAAGAATTAGATGGTTAAGAAAGGACTTTTTTTTTATGGATGGGCGAAATTGTTTGAAAATCATTGGTAATTTCATTTTTTCTTCACTCACCAAATTATTCACGTGACCACTCCCAGTAGCACATAATATTGTTTAATATCATAAAGTCGGAAAAGTAATATTGTACAATATTTTCCTGGCCAGAACAGTGTAAAACCCACAAGACTTTTCAACACATTATTTTCCAATGTTTTCCATAATATTGGATAATATAAGCATAATACTGTATAATATTATACCATGTTAAATAATATTGTACTATACTAGGACAAATGACATACAATACTGAATAAGTTTCAAAAAGGTGCTTACAAAATGTAAATTTAGTTAATCTCTAAAAAATTCTTCAATATAAACATATATCTGTAAATGGCATTTTTTCAAGGCCATGCCCTCAATACAGTTTAAAGATCGAAAATTGGACTCTCCCACAGCTAATCGATACTGGCCACTTTAGTTAAGACACAGATAAGTATGTCTTAGCGAGCTTAAATACTTAATAGTTTTATAGTGAAACATTATTTACTATGACTTCGCGAAGACATAATCAGACTAACGAGACAAGGCCACATATTTGGATAAAACGCTACAACTCCCAGGTGGTTCTTTGTCCTCGTCAGACATCACGAAAACCATAACGCACTGCAAAAGACAAGTTCTACAAATTTCGACGGAACGACACAAAGAAAAAAAAGACCAAAAACTCAGCACCCTCAGGTATCTCATCCGCATTGATATGCAAAGAAGAAAGGATTTAAATATTTACTCAACCAACTGAAGAAAAGTGACACCTCCCCACGGCACCATGGTAACTGAGGAATTTAATTTACTTCCACTCGCGCAAATATACGAAATCCAGTCAAATACTTCACAATGGGTTGTATACACGAGCAAACACGAAAACAAATTGGGTTGTTATCTTTCTTATCCTGATATTTATTCTCTAATTTGCCGTTTTCTTTAGTCCTCAAAACAAAAGATCGCGCAGTATCAGCATATTGTGGTGCTATAAATATTTACCTCTTGATTTCTTTCTTATTGGTTTTCGATATTTTCTTACTGTTTTTGCTTTCAGCAAAAGAAGATGTGCTATCAGCCTTTCAAAAGAGCTTTAATATGTTTGGGTACTCAAACATTCTTCCACCTTCATCTAGGCCCATGATTTCCTTTATTTAGAATCGAATATGTACGGATCGTCTTGAGTGGGTGGTTTTCTTCAACCCGTCGCTGCTTTGTTTTTTGGCTCAAACCAATTATCTTTTACTCCATTGAATTTCGATTCTTTATTGGTTTCAGTTGGAATATTGAAGTGCCCCCAGAGCTTTTGTTTCCTGGCGATTTAGTGCCTATATGGATGAGTTTTTAATTAATTTTCTATCGTTTTAGTTTGTAGTTTTAACAGTGTGAGAAAATTTATTAAAATAAACGTTAGATTGTAAACGTTTAACCATTGCGAATATGTTTTATTTTTATAGAAAAAATCGATATAGGTGAAATTCCATGCAATCTATAAGAACCTTAATACCCACTTCCCCAAGGCCAAGGCAGACAGATGAAAATACAACAAACCATGTACACAGAACAGAGCTCTCTTACCCCACGTAACCACCGTGGCCAGACCGGTCACTGAACAGTTTGGTGGGCAAAGTTTAAGAATTTTATTTAAGAAAAAAAGGAACAAACAAAATAAAAGAAAGAGATATTTACACAATGTACAGTACAGGCATTTGCAGCACTGTTGGCATTTCGTATTGATGTTCTTTGATGTTTTTTACTTTTGTTTTTTTTGGGAGGGATGGGGGGGGGGGTGGAATGTGTCCTGGTAGTTTGGGTGTTGGTTGGCCTCACTTGGGAAGTTGAAGGTTAAGGGAAGGCCGGAAGAAATCTCATTTTCACCCTATGAATTTGACCATCCCACAGATTTTTTGCCTGGGACGAGGTTGGTGGCGACTCTTCAGCCATTCTTGTTTGAAGTTTAGCTGCCTTCCTCATATGCAAAGGCTCTGTGAGGGGCACACTCCATTGGCAACAGAGAGTACCACCGTGCCATTCCACAGAACTGCAATGATCGCTGTCAGAGGGTGAAACCGTTTGAGGTGACAGGAAAAGGAGCCATGATGATGAAAAAGATAACACCCTCTCCAGTCAGTTAGTGCGAGCGGGGCCCATGTACACAGTGGATTTAGAAATGAAATCTGGTTTGGAACTTTCCGTTACCTACCGGTAGGTAGAGAAAGAGCCATGTTGAGAGAAGAAGATAACACCCTCTCAATCCAGTTGGGCAGGACGGAGCCCATGTACACAATAGATTTAGAGATGAAATCTGGTTTGGAATAAATTTACCTACCAGTGGAGAAAAGGGCCATGCTGAGAAGAAAACACCTCTCCCAATCCAGTTAGTGGGACTGGAGCCACATTGTATAATTAGTTGAAATCTGGTTTGAACCAGTTACCTTCCGGTTTTGGAACCAAAGCATTACCACAAGAATGCAGCATTTTGGAGTGTAGTTCAGTGAGTGAGAATGTCCTCTCACCTTTCTTATTTGCCCTAATGGAGCTTTAAAATGGAACGTAAATATAGCAAATTCATCGTTCCGCTAGCGTAAAGGAATATAACAAATGCCTCAACTGCATAACATAATGTAATATAACAACACGTAATTACATTATATTGCAACATAATATACTATAAAGTCAAGAAAAGGGAGTGAAACAACAAATAAAATTAAGAAAGCAAAAAAAACCCAAAATGTGTCAAAGAAACGATTAAGACAACAATATTTTTTATTGTATCCAGAGAGCCCAAATGCTGCTGCAACTCGAGAAAAACAATTAGACAAGAGAATTTTTATATGTTATATGAAGGGAAAACTAAACAATTTCAATAAAAGTAATGTTGGAAAAGGAAATAGAGAATCCGGCCTTGCAGACTTCATCAAAGGGTTACCTGCAGGCGAAGTTCAAAGTGGATCTTTCCCGTAAGAGGCCTGACACATCTAAACAGTAACCTCTTATGACCCAGGAAAGATCCCAAAGTAAAGAAAGACTGAAGAAGGTTACATTATTGTAAATATTTGATTGTTATTTTTTTTACACATGCGCCTAAGGCCATGGCCTAGGTTATTCAAAACGCATTCATACACTTGCTCTGGATGGATTTACAGACTATCGTAGGCAGTAGAAATCTACGATTTGGGGGTGAGACCATATACCAGTTTCATGCCTTTATCTCATTTTGATGTTTAAGTTTTCCGCGTTCGACAGAAGACATAATTCCAAAATATGTTTTATCAGATTTACAGGGAGGTCTAAAACGTAGAGATTCATTAAAATCTCGAGGTCCAATTTCTGGACAATTACAATTTACTGTTTAGACGTAAGTCAGACCTCTTACGGAAAAAAGATCCAATTTTTGAATCCCTGCTGCAGGTGATATGATGAAATCTGCAAGGCCGGATTCTTTCTAATTTTTCAACATTACTTTTTTTATTATCGCTTAGTTTTGCTTATCATGTATAAAATATAAAATTTCTTGTCTGTACGGCTTTGAGTTGCAGCAGCATTTTTTGGACTAGAATACAATGTACTATTGTTGTCTTTAATCGTTTTCGACACCTTTTGGCTTTGATTTCAGTTTTTTTATTCCGGTTACTTCTTATGACTTTCTCTTTGAATATGCGAGTAAAGCAGAAGCTTAAACTCATCTTATACAAAGACACATGTTAAGAAAAAATTTAAGTCCACAGATAAATGATCCCTAAAATTAACCCAACAAAGCCAGAAATAAAGAACAATAAAATAATGCTCCCAAACTAAGCAGAAAATCCATCACAAGCATACCAAGTATAAATTTGATACACTGTTATCTTCAAAATAAGGGGCAGAAGAAACAAAACTCTAAATTCGAAAAAATGTCTAAAGTAAAATTTGCAAGGACTTTTATAATGAGCGTCTTAATTTACAAAGTTACAAGTTCCCAACATTTTTATTACGCTGTTTGCGCAAAAGTTTAATTTAAATATTATCACATCAAGTTTATCTTTAAGAGAAAGAAACAAGTATAATACAATAATGTATCCTGAAGATCAGAAGAAGCTGAAAAAATGTAGGGAGGGGTGTGGGAGGGTAAGAGTCCCTCCCTCTACCCCAAACCAAGAGATTCTAGGCATTAGCGGTGGGTTCTAAGAGTGAAGACAGCCATGAGCCTGATCAAGGGAGGAAAAAGGAGAACTATGAAATAGAACGAAAAGAAAAAAAAAGAAGGGGCAGAGGAATTTAGAATTATAGTATTTTTTTATTATCGTTTGGTGTTTATTTCAGCAGCTACTGTAGGAACCAATGCCGGCGTAGGAGGTGGTAGTTATGGTGGAGTTTATTCGATACGAATTTTGTGTTCTTTCTTCAAAATTGGTGCCATATTCACGGTAAAAGCTTTCGTACCAAAAAGTAGCAACAGTTTACTTGGTCACAAAGATCTGCCCATAAATGCATGTGTTGCCAAGATTCTATAAATGGATTTAATTATTTTTGTTCCATTATTATCCATTTCTTTAATTGTTCCTTCATTTACTCTTTTCAAATCAAAACTTTGAAATAGAAATAACTTTTTATTATTTTCACATTAATTATGTTAATTAAGATTTAGAATAAATTTCAAAATAAAACTGATTTTTTTTGTTCATTATTTTTTCAATAATCCCACAATCTCAAACTACGATTTTTTTAAAATGTAAAATTCATTCATAAGGGTCAATTCCACCATTTTAGATTAGGTTAAAACTCACACAGGAGTTATCCTTGTCATGTATATTGACATACCAAGGACGTTGAATGACAGTCGCGACAAGCCCCAAGTACTGGCAGGTCTAATAGCAGCCATCATCGGCCACGACCTTCACTCCCCGATGAGTGTTACATACTATCACCGCCAGAAGGTAACTCGATCACATTACTATACCCATGTTGAAAATCGTTCCATACAGGATGGTAGTTAAAGAAGACGAGAGTACTTACGTGACATTTTGGTTTCATAATTTACTACAGTTTTTTTATCTACAAAACTTGGTTTGGGAAACACCAGAGTATGTTGTTAACCCTAAGAAACCCGATTTTTTTTAAAAATTGATTTAAATGGTTTGAAAGCTTTCATTTCTTGAATAAAAAATGGGGAAAATACTTAATGGGAAGAAATTTAAAGTAGAGTATTTTGTTCTAAAACATGATTGCAAGGCTAAAAAAACAGTGTGTTACCAACTGTGTAATGGGCTTCATTTCAGAAAAATTTCCCTTATGATAAAAGTTTACAATGTCAAACACAGATGAATTTTTAATAAATAGTAGGAATTTCTTCCAACATTGCCAGAATAAAATATAAGGTATTCTCAAGCGTCCCAAAATAGAAAACAAAAAGGTACAGCCTTAATTAGAAGACATCAAATTTTTTTTATCACCTCACTTTGCCATCCTATATGTTTGAAAATTAGTTTAATAAAGGTGAGTGTATCCTATTGGCAACAGGCATTAGAACTAGTCTTATTCTCCAAGATTTTAAAGTGAAATTAGGATCTTCTTAAAGGCAACACTGGTATTTAAGGAGGTTGGAACCTAAATCCAGTTAACCTAACCCTGTTTATTTCGGTAAATACTTTTCTCAATCTCTGTTGTAAGAATCATGTTTATTTACTTTTATGCAAGAGTAAAGTCTATTGTTATACCAGAAATGAAGTTTTTTCAAATTCAAAATTTATTTTTTACTGGAAATTTTTGTTGTCAAAGTAAAATTGTAAGTGATGATGTACCTTTTTCTCAAATCTATTTACAGATTCATGTTTGTTATTTTATTCAAGTACATGTTTGTCTGTTCTGCTGAAATGATTTTAAAAAAAAAATTTAAAATTTATTTTTTTGCAAAATTTTTTTCAATGTCAGCTAAAATTGTGAGTATTGTACTCTCAAAAGTCATTGCCAGTCATGTTTGAGAATTTTTTATATAGTAGTACATCTTTGTGCGTTATACTGGATTGATTTTTAAGAGATTAAATAAATTTATTCTTTAAATTTTTTTTGTGTCAAAAAATGTAAATTGATCCATTCAGTACCTTTTCTCAAAGTCTGTTTATGGAATCATTTATTTTTTGTGCGGCAGAATTACATCTGTCTAAATTAAACTGATGATAATTTTTTTTAAAATTCAAAGAACATTTTCATTTTTTCAGGTGTCAAAATTAATGTAATTAATTCATTTCGATGCTTGTATATAAAATATTTAGAGATTGATGTTTGAAATTTTTTTATAAATTAAAGTGCATCTTTCTGATTATACTGCAAATAATCTTTTCTTCAAAAAACTCGAAACCTTATTTTTTTTTACAGTATTTCTTGGTCAAATAAAGGGTAAAGAGGCCTACTATGTAATTAAATATTTTGTAAGTTGTAAAAAAAAATTACAATTAACAAACTCACTTCAGTATAAACCAGTTAGTTAATATTTACTTGTATAAAAAGTTCAAACATGGAATTCTATAACAGATTTTTGAGAAAGATACATCAAGGAAGTATGGGGTTGCACTTAGTAGAGTTCAACTCACTCTTTTATATGCTCAGTGTTGCCCTTTAAGAAACATACAAGGAAAAAGGGACGTTCCAGTATTTTTAGGTTCCTCTATTCCAATTCTCTGCTGGATCAGAGGTTAAAAGAGGTTTGGGAAACAGGATTGGTTTCTTAAATAGAAAGTGGCAGTTCATTTCCGGTTTTTGAGAGGGAGTGATTTTTAGATATCTTTGAGAACACAGGAATGTTCCATTTTTAGAATCCGCTCTTCCAATGGTCCAGATCCAGGGTTTAAAAACGAGGTTTAGAGAAGCAGGTGGTTCCTTAGGAATTTCAAAAGCCCACATGCTTTATCATTCTCGGTTTTGAGGGGAGTGGTGAGGATATCTTTGAAAGAGGAACTGGAATGTTCCCGTATTTTGAGGTCCCTCTATTCCAATAGTCTTAGGAATCAGAGGATTAAAAACGACATATGTGTAAGGGTTTTTATTTTTTGGCTTTCGTTTCCGTGGCCTTTTGAATTTCTCCCTTTCATTTAAAGTTTGGGTTTTTTCCAACGCTTCTAGCCTAACGGAATCGGTTGTAAAAAATTAAATATAATTATCTTTTATTTGTATAAAGTTATTTTGCGTATTTATCACGAAAATTTGTATTTTTTTGTTTGTTGTCATTTTGGAACTCCATTCATAACACCTCCAAAATGATTAAACCTTTAAAGACTGCAATGAATTGCAGATCTTTGATGTTTCTTGCCTTTTTATTGGATGCGAAGTTTACTGCTTACAGAACTACTAGTTTTAGTATGAATTTTGGCGATTGTAATTTGCTTATGAGGTTGTTTACAATACTGTGCCCATACTTGAAGTACTTAACAAAATAAATCATTTTTTAAAGTATTTCGCCCATTGGTTACTATCATAACCATTGATTTGAGACTTGAATCAATAAGTCATCAATGTATCTACTAATATAGAAACACCCTCTGAGCCTTTTCGTCCAATGAACTTGCATTTCCCATTTTTGGAAGTATGCCTGTAAACACAGCTAAATGCATTTAGGCAAAACAGACATACACAAGCAAAAGCTTACATGGTATACATTTGTAGTATAGTATTCCTGTGTTTTAAAACATCAGATAAAATTATTTAGAAACAATGTTGGTGAAAGCAGGCAAAACTTGGATGAAGTTGATGGTTAAATCTAACGTGAACACAATTCATCTCTTTCAAAAAGAAAAATCTTTAATGCTATGCATTTTATAATATATTTATTATAGACTGAAAGGGCGGATGATATTAGTTGAGGAAAGAAAAAAAAATATGTATAATTTAAATCATACATTGATGACAACGATGAATATTTCCCCCCCTACGTGCTTTATAAAACCAATATATCTATTTATATAGCTCATAATATTTTTATTCAAAATTATTCTGAAGCTGTATTTAATCATATACATCACAGAAAATTTTGTTGATACATATTTAAAATAATGGTAATAAAAAAAACATTTTATGCCATTATTTTATTCACATGAAACAAATTTAAATTTAATACATTAATTTAAAAACTAAAAGAACTCAAAAATCATTATAAAAATGAAAGCAATTCCGAACGATTTTCTTTTCCTTCCTTAACAAATTTATAAAAATGAATAAAAATTTATTCTAATGAGTTCCTAAATTAATTATTTAAAGAATTGTGCTTAGTTAATTTCTTACTTTTATTAGAATACCTGGAAGGCGGATATCCTGTTTAACTTAATTTACTTATAATTAAGAATATTTTTCTGACAAAAATGTTCCGTAAAAATATCTCGCGATTAGTATATCGATTTCATTTTTGTCAGGAAAAAAATGCGAGCTTGAAGTTCACCAGACAGTATTTTTATCATAGTAAAGAATTTTATAACGCTCAAAGAACAATAAAATTAATTGAGTGAATGTTTTAATTTTTAAGTAACTCGATATATCCTTGTATGCAGAAAAATAAGCCTTAAAAAATAAAATATAACAATGAATAGATGGAATTTCAAAAAGTTCATTATTTTATTAGGAATATTTTTCAGAGTGCATTAAGGAAAATAATTAGTAGTTAAAAAATAAAAAGTACCGAACTCAACTCAAGCTTTGATTTGTAATTATTTCAATTTGTCTTTTTTATCTAAGAATCTATCTATTATTTAAGGAAAAATTTAAGAATGCAAAATAATGAATTTCAAATAAATATTTTAAGAAAATAAAATTAAGAATTTTTTTAAAAAAATAAAATAAATAAAAAAGTTCAATATATTTCGTTGGATTAGTTATAAATTCACCTTTTCCTTCCCTGTGAATTTTAAGCTTCTTTCATAAATTTTATCCGAGCTTAGAATTATTTTCAATTACTCCGTCGTATCTTAAAACTGAGAACCGACTTTGAGGATAAATTTAATAAATAGAATATAACTCAAATTCAAAAACTTCAATAGCTTCCCGATGTATATTCTAAAGCACCATATATTTTTTATCAGTATTTATTTCGAATTTTAATTACATTTAATCCTCCTATTACACAGATAATTTACTCCGTGTATTTAAACTATGCTGTAAAGTATAGGGGGACGTCAGAATGTCGCGTTGTAGGTGGGCTATCGCTATTTCAGCATCATTTTCTACGGAAGTTACTAGGTTTGCATCATGTATGGGAAATATATATTGCTAGAATGCCTTATTATAATGGTTTTGTCATAATTTTTACTTTCTCGTGTACGAAATATAGAAAGAGAAAGTATTGTTCAGAATCAGTAAAATGGTTCCCCTGCCATGTTAGTCTTACGGTAGGAAAGAGAGATTTGCCGAGATTCTAATGAATGCCAAGTCAGTGACCCCCCGACTTTGGCCACAAAAACGAAGTTTCTAAAAAAATCTTAGAATTATGGCCATATCTCTTATAAGAACCGAGATCTGGATTTTTTTGGAGAATTCCATGAGACGTCGAACCTTGTCGGAAAGCTATAAATACCGGAGGAGCTCAGACGAGTAAAAAATCTCTTTGGAGTTCTGTTCACAGTGTGAGTTGGTCAGCTTTTAGACATTGAGCACTATTGATAGTGATGCTTATGTTATTATTAGTGACTTGCTGTCTGCCTGTGTTGCTAATGTGTACAATTCCATCTCGAGATTTTGATGAATCTCCGCGTTTTAGATAACCCTGAGTAAGAAAAAGACCATTTGTGGAATTACGTGTGTCTGGGAACACGATAACCCTAACAAGCAAAGAGCTAGAAAAATGAAATTTGCTTTGCAGTCTTTCAACCACAGTTACAGATTACTATTAAATTTTGGACAAAATCCGTCAAAAAGATTTTTCTCTGTCAAGCCGTGTATGCTAATTTAAACAAGCAGCTAGCTATTTAGATGAAATTTGGCATATTGTTTTACTACTGAAATTATAGAAAAATACAAAATTTTCGACTAAATCCGTCCAAATGTTGACTGTCTATTCATTTGTATGTGAGCGCAATAGCTCCGAAACGCGGTAAGCTACATGATTAAAATTCGGTATTCCACCTCGATAACAAAATCAAAGAGTTATATCAAGTTTTGGATCCAGTTGTTCAAAGAGAACATATTTAAAATTTTACAAAGAAGTTTAATTCCAAATACGCCATAATCTGTATGTGTGGACGTGTTGTAACGCTTCAAGTCACTAGAACTATCTTGTGGAAAAAGAACATTGATTATATAAAACTTAACACTACACAAAAGCTAACAAACATTAGCTCTTTATTCCCGAAGCGACTGTTTTCTTCTAGCTCCTCTAAAACCAGGACTTTTTGGGAGGAAGCGACATGAATTGGACTGTTCCAACCTGGGTGGTCATTTACCCCAGCACCCCACACCCTGCTATAACCTTCCCTTAAAAGGCGCACGAAAAGGGGCTATGGCTGGCAACGATAATTGGACCCCCTACCGCGCTTATCTCCGAAGCGATGTCAGAACCTCACCTCTCCTCAGACGAAACCAACCGCCTCAAATCTACCATCGTCAATGTTAAGGGGAAATTTTTAGACCGACCGAGAGGGTTAAAGGAACATTGATAAATCGCAGCAAATGTCAACATTTTTTAGAAAACTGTAAAAGAAGAAGAAGTTTCAGTACTTACAAATCAGTTGTAGTATTGCTTAACCGGAACAGAGACCGGCAAGCTCGCACAGGGGCTAGTGATACAAATCGCCACATATGTATACGAGGAAGCCGAGGGGAGAACACTCCTGCTGGTTTCACAGTGTCCTATGGAAACCTTACTAACAGAGTAAATAAAAATACTAATAAAGGGAATTTTCTTCGTGGAAGAGTTACAAATACAAAAATAATAGCAGATAATGATAAGAAGTAAGAATCAGGTGGATGACTTCATCAGAGGTCATTCATCCATGCTGATTCAAAACTGGAATAGGTTTTCTGCAGAGGAAAAAGTCTTTAAGGTCTAATGATTTATTATCCTCTAAGGCCTGAACCCATTCCGGAATGATGAAAGAAAAAAACATTTATCCAGTGATAAAATGTTTCTTTCCACTAGTGATGGAGTTAGAGAAACATTTATCCAGTGGATAAAATGTTTTCTTCTAATGCATTCCGGAATGTAAGGGGCCTTGGGAGGAATACAAACATTAGACCTTAAGTTCTTTTTTTCTTACAGAAAACCTAATTCCAGTTTTGTATCTGTGCATGGGATGAAATACCCTGAGCTTAAAGTGTCATCCACCAGTATCTTGTACTTCCTCTACTGTCTGGCTGTTATTTTTGCATTTTAACTCTCCACGAATAAAATTCCCTTTATTAGTATTTTATTTAGTTTGTAATTCCTTGTAACTCTTTTCCTGGAGATGCCAAAATTTGCGCAATAATAGTCTGTTTATATTGATTTTATCTTGGTGGATATTCATCCTTATTCCTTTTTTATCTCTTTACGTCTAACTTTATTATCAGAGAATACTCGTGAAGTAAAAAGTAATTTGGTAGCTTTCATTTCTTCCTAGAATTCTCCATTTTAAAAGATTATTTTGGGATTCTTATATCATTTCAATCTAAAGATAAAGCAAAAAAGCATTAGAAATGACGGTAATGGTAATTGGAAGCATGTTTGTTCAAAGCAGCGTTGGGGAAAGAATCTACACCACGTAACAGCAATGTAACTGAACGAAGTACTCGA
>BGPR01040383.1:0-13976 GCA_013235015.1 Araneus ventricosus | reverse complement strand
ATCAAAGATCTAAAGATTTTTTGATTGTTTAATTATGGGCACCAAAAAGAATGGGACATGGTTACATTAAATGATTATGTAATTTGATACGCCTATTTTTCTACAATTTAAATTTATTTCGTTTTGGTAGTAGCATGAACGTGTGAGACTCAAATTTCTGAATTTTGTGATATTCAGAAATTCAAAGCTGAAAAAAATTTGAATTTTTTTTAGAGAAAAATAACCGGCCCCTCTATCCATTTCTTTGCGAATTTATGTATAGTAATTATTTCAATTTCTTTACTTGTCTAAGTAACTTGATCGAAAAGCTGGTTTTTTCTTTAGTCAAATCACGGCTAAATCAAATGTACTACCCTGTTCACTGTACTGGCGGTCGCTTAGAAAAAAGCGCTGCTTTTCTAGCCAGTGACGTCACTAGTTAAGTCGAACACGATTGGTTCAGTTTTTCAAGATGGCGTTTCTGTGACGGGTTATTAGGCAATGAAAAAAGAACCACCCAAGATTTCATGCAGACAAATTCTCGCCCTACTACTAAGAAACGTAATCGTACAAAGTAGACGGAGAAATAAAGCCTATTGAGCTACCAAATTTTTTTTATTGTATTAATTTCACAGGTTTTAACACGTTTCCTATCTGATTTACCATTGGTGAAGTCTATGTTCCTCTAAATCTCTTAGCACTCATTCTGAGTAGAAGTGTCTTAGGCACTAAAACTCATAGCCATCCAATTCAAGTTATCAAATTTAAGAATAGATTATTTTTTATATATATTGTTAATTTGACATTGTTTTAATAATAATGCCATTTATTATTGTATATATAATTATTCTAATCATAAAACGTTTTTTTCTCATTAAATTAGCCTTTTCTTTAATATAGTATTGAAAGTAAATATTAAATATCATTCAAGACATTAAAAAAAAGTTGAATTGACTATTTGAAGGGTAGCAATCATTTATAACCAGTGGAAAAATAATTTAAGAAGATAAACTATTTTTCATATTATTAATTTCATTTATTCTTTTCAAGAAAAGTTCTTTCAGATCATAAAATGTTTTTAAACCTACAGGAAATTTATTTTTATTAATTTAGCAAATATTATACCATCTCTTTTGGAACATGTTAAAATTTCCAATGAAAAATTACTTTTTAAGAAATTCACATTCATTTTTCAAGATGCAAATATTGATAAAATGTAATTTCCATAAAGAAAATTCACTTGTGGCTTCCTTAAACTCTGCAGGGATCTAAATTTGTTGTTTTAAATAATATTATACTTTCTCTTTCAGAATATTTTAAAAATTTAGCAATAAATTAATTTTTAATAAATACACATTCATTCTTGTTCCAAGATTTAAAAAATTATGGAATGTTATTTTCATAAAGAAAATTTAATTTTTTAAAAAACTCTGCAGGATATTAAATCTTTTGATTAAGTTAATATTATACCATCTCTTTTAGAATATATTAAAACTTCAACAAATTATTTTTTCAACAATACACATTAATTTTTTCAGCAACCCAGATAACAAATTTAACGCATTCGTTGATTTTTTGTAACAAGTTGTTATAATACAAATAAATGCAAAAAAACCTCAAAAAGTAATGTCACAATTTTATTGAACAGGCATAATAAAGTACACAACATTGTTAATACATAACGTTTCTAACAAACACTGCCTAGAAACCAGATTTGTTATATATAGTATAAAAATATTCAATATAAGGGAGTGTAATTTTTAAAAAATTCAATAGCTGGATTAGGTTAGGTTATATTAACGTCCCGTTTTGAAGCAACACGAGGGCTATTTAGGGATGGGCCTCGTAATTTTGAGCCGCGGTCAAATGATGGGGACGGCACCTGGGCTGGCGCCCCCTCTCCGGGCTTCGGCGCGGCGCCGGCGGGGGGGGGCATTTGGACACTGCGTATGATTTGGCGTGCAGCGGGCCCCATGCATGGCGGATCTTCGGTGGATTCGGGTTTCGAACCAGCAAGCCTCCGTTCCCGGGGTCGAGATCTTGCCACTAGGCCACTGCGGCCCAATCAATAGCTGGAAGGGGACATAATAGAATGCCCCTTCTTGCCTAGAGTGGCTCCTACCAGGACTTAAAACTCCTGTCCAACTTCGCTATCCTGTAGAATCTGCAGCTGGAAATATCTCGAACTGCCTGAAAGGACAAATAAAATTCTACTAGAATTCCATTTTCTTTAACATAAATTTCTTTATATAAAAAACACTACTCAATTATCATGCATTATTATGAATAAAATATATTCTTAACAGGGTCTCCAACCGAGACTAATACTAAATCATTAACAATAAAATTAACTTTCTTGTGTCAAGTTGTGATAAGTAAAATTGATCAAAATATTTTGATATTCTAAAGAAAATATTAGTTAATATGCTTATCAGAAAAGCTTTCTATATTTTATTTATACAAAAGAGTATGAAATTCTCATCTGGAAAATCTCTACATTATTAATAAAAATTAATAAGAAATATCTTCTTAAAATGGAATTTAAATTTGCAAATAAAAGATGTTATATAAAGTTACTGATTTATTTATAATATATACATACTTATAGCAGCAAATAAATTGATGTAACATTGTAATAATATATAATACAAGTGTTGTACCACTTTTAGCCATGCATGTGGCCAAAAAGTGTGCAACACTTGTTCCACTTTTGGCCACATGGTTTTTTATATTATGTTTTTACTCATAAAATACTTTTAAGAATATCAGGATAAAATAAAAGTAACTAATTTAGTTTTGTTTAGATTTTCCTTGGCAAAAATTCCAATTTAAATATAAGAAGTCAGGTGATATTTCCATCAAAAGATTTTGCTATTCTCCACCTAAAGTTTGAAAGGCAATTAAAGACAATAAAAATGGAAAGGCTACAGTAAAGATTAGCAAAGTTTATGGAATGCCTCATTCCACCTTGCATCACATAATTACAGGGAAGGGCAGCATTTTCCGGCTATTGTGGGCAAGGTAATTCTCATACAGTATAAAAAATTGAGGTAAAAAATCAGTTGGAAGAATAGATTTTGGGAATTGCAAGAATCGGATTTTCAAAGACAAACTTCTTGATCTATTCAAAAGATATCCAGGCCTGTAAAATAGAATGTCAGTTTCAAAATGGAAGGCCAGGCAGAAAGTGATATAATCCTTTTATATAATAGCATCCTATAATCAGTTATAAGGCAGAGATTTTTTAACTAAACACAGGCAAATATCATAGATGACAAAAACAGAACTTCGTTTAAGGAGTCGAAGTGCTCCTAGGTGAAGAAATAAGTGTGTTAGATAATCCCAAACAGGCGTATAATAATGATACTGATGAAACTTCATTTTTTAAAAATTTCCTAAAGGCATGCTTTAAGTATTTGAATAAAAATTTGCCCCTCCCCCTTAAAAAAACAATTTTTTATGCAAGTATTATACAATATGTATATCACCAACCAAGTTAAATGTTTGTTTTCTGCCTCTTTAACTCAAACTTACAGCTAAAATCAACTAATGTATATTTTATTTTACGTCTCTACAAATTCAATAAAAAAAATGGTTTGTAAAATATGAATATAATGTAATAAAATACATACTGCATAAAAATGCTTTATTTTTGCTTAATATTCATTGTTGCCTGTTATATAGTATGATATTAATGTGGCCAAAACTGGTGCATAGAAGTGGCCAAAACTGGTAAAAATTGGGATAGATTATTTAAGTATTCATAACTCAAAATATAAATTTTTCCAGAGAAAGATTTTATAATTAACAGAAAGGCAAGAAAATTTACTAAAGAATAGTGTAAGTATGACTTAAAAAGCTTTAGCCAGTCATTCACTGTGAAAATTCCAATTCAAATTTTCTCTTAAAGTGGCCATAACTGGAGCATCTACCCTATAATATTGTAATAATAAAATAGTGTAACATTAACTTGACTACAGAGATTCTTAATCAGCTCTTACATCTAATAGCAATTCACAACAGACCGTTTTTAAATTAGAAAGATTTGTGTAGGATATAACTAAGTATACTTAATACACAACCCAAAATTATTTCAACTTTCAGCACAAAGAATAACAATTTTCATGTTGTAAAATTCCATACTACAAAACAACTCAAAAGCGAAATAATCTGAAGTTGCTAGAAAACTTTATCTTAATTTCTACAATATAGTTATGAATGTATTAAGTACATAATTTGTAATATACTGCGGTATTTATATTAACATAGAAGCTCAAATATAATTTCACTCGACTGATAAAAGAATTATAGCTTGTGGAAATTATTATAAAAGTCAACAATAAATATTTTCATAGCAATAGTCAAAGGAGGATTGATAGTTATTAAGGTTGTTTTTATTCCCATGTCATATTATTAAAAAGCAATATAAATCTATAAAAATACAGGAATGCATACATTTTTCCTATATTGCATACTGCGTCAACAGTATTATTCCATTAGGATGAGAAGTTTTAGACAACGGATATTGCACGAAAAAAATAAACTTCATTATTTTATTTCTAAAAGTGAAACTAAATATTACAAATTTTTGATTAACTGAAATCGACTTTGATTATAAGTTAGGAAACACGTATGAAACTTACTTGTTCTTAAGATCGACATCGAACACAACACAGCTAACATGGCGGCGACCTTGGTGTTCCGTTTGAAACGGCGGATATCGATGTGGCTAGTTCTCTTGGATGGCGAGTGGGGGCTCTGATCAAATAGAAGCGTGAGACCTCTGATTCTTTTCCTCTGTACAGAGAGGTATATGAGTCTGTGATGCCATCTATGTGTTGTCAGGTTCAGTGAGGAGATTGAATTATATTTCTCAGTGTGAGAAATTGGCTATGGAAAGAAAGGAATTACTTCTATGAATTCTTATTTGCGGCTTTTATCTGAAAAGAAGTAGGCAAGCACTTTAAATTTCCGATGATTTTATCGATTTTGGGGTTTAGATACTGTATACATAAATACAAAACGAAACTGAAAATTGCTGACTTCGAGCAAACACAGAAGTTAAATATATCCCCCTCTACCCAACATTTAGATATATCTATGTCTACCCGGCATATGCAGGTTAAGAATAAAGCTTTTAAATATAAACAGGACACACTTTTCTACCTGCTCAGAAAGAAAGTATAGAATATTTCGTACTCACCTGGGTATCCAAGCCATGTGCCGGTATCCTGCTGCAAAATGAGAACTTTAAAATAAAGCTCAATAGACTCAGGAAATACGAGTCATCTCTTTATGAAAACTTATTTACTTTTTGACGCTTACACACATCAAACACAAATACTTATATCTATACTACAGAATTATTTACATTTTAAACTTTATATTGGGACTTAAATAACGTGCCGAGAAAAAATCACAAACTAACAAAAAATCACATTTTTTTTTCAGACGTAAAGACGGCTTGATACAATTCTTCTGGACAACTTGCGCCACCTATTGAGATTAAGAGTCTAAAAAGTTCGGTTTCACAGCAATCGATTTGAACTCGTTATAAACGTTTGGCTAAATTTACACTAGTAAAAAATAAAAAATATATCTATCCTATTTCGAATTTAAGCTGACTTTTTAGTGGAACGGTCTGTAAAAT
Organism: Araneus ventricosus; assembly: GCA_013235015.1. Taxonomy (NCBI): domain Eukaryota; kingdom Metazoa; phylum Arthropoda; class Arachnida; order Araneae; family Araneidae; genus Araneus; species Araneus ventricosus. The sequence goes on along the minus strand of BGPR01040383.1, from coordinate 8,347 downwards.
AATTTGCTTTGTCATCTTTTGGAACGGATTTTATGTGCAAAGTTCGAGTTAAATTGGAATGTCACGCTCGCAAAATAAAAAATAAACATTTGAAAATATCCAAGTGAAGTTTTACCACTTTTAATATTGCAGAAATTTCTATATAAAATTTCGAATTTTTAAAAATGGGTGCAAAAAGTATGCAACAAATTCTATAATATAGTCTTGACTTTCACGTCTGGGCTGGGCTGGTAAATGAAAATTAGTGTTTTTGTCTTTTGGTATGTATGTGATTCGAAACTAAAAGTTCTAAGATTCGATTATTAGTAGTGTTAGATATAGTAGAAGAATCAGAAGAGTTGTGAAAGTGAAAAAATGCGAACTACTATTTACTCTCTCTCCACGGCCTCCTTATAGCCCCGAGAAGCAAGCAAGTTGAACCGAGCAATACTACAAAATCACTACTTGAAATTAAAGCCTTTTCAGGGCTCCATTAAAAACCTGTTCACTTTTCGCAATATCTGATTGTTTGACAAAAATGTAATATTGTTAAAACGAGTCAAGTTAAGTATTATTCTTGACTTGTTGATGTAAATGAAGTGGACGATATGTAGAAGAATCATATTTTCAAGTGATAAACGATTGCAGCGCTCCTATATGTGGAAATTGGAATTAACTGCTTAGAATCCCTCCCCCATTCTCAACGAAAACTAATACAAATGACGCCATGTTGGATTTTTGATATGGGTAAATAGATATTTTATTGTTGCAGATTGTGTATTCCGGATATCTTATTTTGATTCGATTTATTATATAAGCGAGTTATAACATTTACGTTAGAAATAAATGGATGATCTCCGCAAATAACCTATTATTCACCATTCCTCCAGATGAGAACGGTATGTTTAAATTATTTTTCAAAACTTTTATGAAATGTGATTTAAATGAATTACAAATTCGTAATATTTTCAAGCTTAACTTCGCTTTCGTACATTAAATATTGAAATTTAATTTTATTTTTGTGCTATTTTTGTAACATTATAAAATGCTTATCGTATGGAATAATCTGATAAAATATGCATTATTCCTTTAAAATTTTTGCTTTCCCGAATTTTGATGGATTTTCCCCAAGTAATATAACTTGTTAATAAAAATAATTTTAGAAGATATTAATTTATCTTTCACTATTACTGTCGAAAAACACAACTTATATTAATTATTTTTACTTATTTTGAGCTGTTATAATAATTTAAGGTGGAAATTTTTGAAAAATTTAAAATCAGGACACACTCATAGGGAAAAAAATTGGGAGCGCGTTCACCATATTTTCAAAATTATTAAAAAAATGTATAACTAAAACTAAATAACGCGGAAATGAGGATGAGATATTGATATAACATATGTAATCCTACGAAACAAGTTTAGTAGTATAACATATCATTTACCCTTTTTCTAATTCTCTTTCTCATATATATCTGAAGACTATATAGATTTTAGCAACAATTAATTTTTTGGTTTTGATAAGATTCTATGCAAGTAAGGTCAAAATTATATTTGATAATTAGCATGCACTTCAAGGCTTCAATATGTACTTTTGTTTCATCACTGTTGGTCATTCAACTAAAAATACTTTCGGGCACCTCTGTTGTTCCTTGCAAACACAGACAGTATTGTACTAATTTACCGAAATCCTTATTCAAAATATCATTTTCATTGAAGGCTGCAAATATTTCATTTTATATGTTAGACAATGGTACTGAATTATGTTTCCAATGGTCAATCATTTCTTTTGTAGTATAGCGCAGAACAGATGATCTTTTATCAAACATTTTGTCTTCAGCCAAATTGATTTCAGGATAATTCTGAAGACTTTTATCACTGGAAACTTGAATATTGTCATGATTGGGTTGGGTATTTAATAAAATCTAGTTAAATTTTTCCTATGATGAAAATGTCCTTCCCACTCCTCTAGATAGTGAAGACATGTCTCTTAAAATACCATCACTTTCTTGTATGAAAATGGAAGGTTTTATCATACTTCTTCCTACTTCTCTTGCGCTCGTCTTATCTTATATTTATTTAAGCTATTTTAATAAAGTTATTATTGTAAATTGTAACCAAACAAATATCCTATCTTAATATATACACGCGTAAGAAAATCTTGGAATTTCAATTTAAAAGCAATTTTAAAATGGTATTAAATCACAAAACTATTTAACAAAATCTAAGCATATTAATGTAAAGTACACTTACGTTTTTGAATAGTGAACCAGTTAGCGAAATGTTAGGAAAAACATAACAAGCAGCTGCAAGCAGATTTGAAAATGTGAAAAAAATCATAAGAATAATGTAAACGATACATGATTTTAAATTAAATAAGTTTGAGTAAATAGCCCTTGAAAATAAAAAGTATGCGAACAATTAATTTCTCTAAAAAAAACCTCGGGGTCCCCCAAAGTTGGGAGATCCTAATTAGTTGCCTACTTTCTATATCTCATAATAGTGCTCTAAAAATACATCTTAATAAATCAAGAATTAACGCATTCATACAGATTTAGAAATGGAACCAATACAGGATCAGTTTCCAAAATTATACAGACGTTTACTCTTAAAAAATTGTTAACAATTTCGATCAATTAGTTAATCCATTGACAAAAATGAGTAGTTCCTTATAAAAATTTAACTTATTCGCTTCACAAAGGGTTATCGAATGGATAATCTGGGTACGAAGAGTCCAAAGCGAAAGAGTTCCATTCCAAAAAAATCATAAAAGAAATCGAAAATCAATCAGATTTAAAAAACAATTTGATAGGTATGCGTCTATGCATATGTATATTGTCCCGTGAGGGAGAGCACAAAACAAATTATTACAAATTTTCACCAGTAGAAGTGCTGATATAAGCGATTGAAAATGTAAACAAAATGAAAACAATTTTATTGCAACCACAAGAGTTCAACATGGCCACCACACGAGACAATACATTGCAGACAAGTCACAACGCCAGAAACTGCCACAAGATAAGAAAAGAATTCAGCTCGGCGTGTATTCCCAAATGCAAAAGATGCTGCAGAATGCCTTTTTCTTCAAATCGCCTAACAACCTTACGCTGCCAAAATTTCGCAAAGTTATTTGCGTTAATTCAAGATTAGCAGAAAAAATGTTTTGCAAATTAAAGTTTTGTCCGGTGTACTTTCGGTGTTTTTTGAGGCTTGACACCTGACATTCGCAATAATTAAATTTCCAACAGTCGTTTGATGGAGTCATAGTACCATAGAAATATAACGGAAACCACATGTGTAACATGATAATGTGAAAGTACTTGAATGTATAAGATTATGACAAAATGTTTTTTTCCGTCCTGAAGCCGCAGTCTGACAAGCACAGATTGGAAATGCTGGAACATGTCCACCGTCTGATGAGACGGCCTCTTGTATATGTTAGTAGCGACTGGTACATAAAAAACAGCGTCGGTCACGAACTGAGCTCTTGTGAACTGCTTCGAATGCAGTTATACTAATCGTTAATTGATATGTTGCATACTGTAATTTTGTAAATAACAGTATAATTTGCATTTTCTGTGCAGTTGCTTCTTATAGTGCCACCTGACGGGGCCTTTTTGTACTAAATGTTTCTATGCCAATTAAAAAACCCGCCAAATGTGTATGAAAAGCTTACCCCGTACTCCATTTTACAATCCACTTATTTTTTAAGGTTTCTTAAAATGTCTAAGGATTTTAATACTCACTCTGTATTTTGATTTGGAAAAAAATTATGTATTTTGGTAGTTTTAGAAACGGAAATAAATAAGTTTCGAGTGAAGTGAGATATCGCCTTTGGATAGAAGGGAATAAAGATTTGAAAGCATGTGAAATAAAATTTACCACTTTTGATATAGAGAAATTTCTATATAACATTTTAAAATTTCCCCCCTTGATTCACACTCCCATAGTTCTTTCACTCACGTCTTTACCGCCAGACCGAACTGTCAAGAACTTTTCGCACTTGGAAGAGCCCAAGTTCCTCATGGTTTCAAGTTTTAGCCGATTGGAGGTATTCGCAGCGGGCGGTACTCCCAACGTCTCGTATGGTCTTAGAATCTAGATAAATCATTTACCGTTTCAGATTCTAAGCACGGTTTCTGCCTTCGTCTTGAACGGCCGCATTATGGATCCGAGCGATTCGCAAGGCGAAAATTATATTATACCCGCCTTTCTATTGACGAACATAATCACGAAGATTACTCTGATGAGGACTTATTTAAAATCCTCTATCCAGAGACTTTTGCCCTAGCTGATGATAACATCCAAAACGGCCCCCTGATGAAAAGGCCGCTAAAATCTGTAGTAGAATTTCTTACTTAGATAAGCTACGCAGATCAACAAATACCAAGAAAATCCTTTATGAACCGTTTTTTCATGCTCTCTGTGGGCCGAGCGTTCTGAGCCTGGAAGCAGACTTGACAGATACTTCGTCTTTATAGACTTATAATATCTCGTCAACAAGGCTCAGGGTGAATTACGCGATTTAGCAGCATGTCCTATCACTAACTGCATTAAGCACAACTTTCCTATCTGTTCTCCTAGGAGTGTTAATGTAAAAAACACCCCAAAACATTAACTAACATAAAAATCAAACAACGTAAACTTAACTTTTCGTTGGAATTTGATAATCCTCCAAAAAATAAAATAGCCAGATCAAACAGTAAAGAAAATATCTCAACTACTCCTATTGAATTAAATAATAAATTTCAGGAACTATCGGAAATAACTGACTCTGAAATTCAAGACAAAGCCGCACTTAAACCTCAACCAATAATGCTTCGAATCACGGAAAATTATAACCTCATTCTTCAAAAAATCAATAAAGAATTCCAAGGAATTCGTTCTAATCTTGCAAAAGGATATATCAGGATTCATCCCATTAATGATGAAATCCACAGAGGAATAATTAAACTCTTTAGACAGGAAAAGTTGAATGAGAAACTACTATCTTTAGATTCACTAATAAAAATGTTTTAACTAAATTTATTTTTACATCTTTTGAATCCATCTCATACAGTTCTTCAATATGCTTCCAATTCGCAAAGGCTGTAAGGCTGTATATTTCCAATAGATGTGTCTTCATAATAAATCCCATGATTCCTCAGGTTATTTCGAATTGTCACATTCATTTCTTTAAAAAAACCTTGGTTTCTTGGATCTGGAAATTCAACATGAATACATTTATTATAAAGCAGGGAATGACAACATAGAACAAAACATTTGTGATAAGAAATAAAGTAGTTAAACTAAACAGATTCTTAATTCAATCAGTGGTATTATTAGAATAAGATTGTATGTTTTTTTCATGCTCTTGAGAAAAAACTCCTTGTGCACCAACAGGTACAATACAAGGCTTACAGAAGTAAGTAAAATACTCAAAAAAGTGTTGAAGGAAGTTTCAAATTAAATTATACAAATGCGAATTCCAAACAAAAAAAGGGGTAGGTAAATAAGAAGCAAATGTACAAAAGTGTGGTCATATCCATATGAACACATGCATGCTATTAAGCAATGAAATGAATAAAACAAGGGGAATAGATACCGAAACATATTCAAATTTTAAATAAATGTAAAATATCTGGTCACACCTACACAAAAAAGATGGATGAAAACGAGAAATGGAGTAAAAGCTGTACAAGATGGTGAAAAATGAAACATTATAAAAACATATAAAAACACACACAAAATCTCACAACACATTAAAAGACACATATTTTGCACATTTAACAAAGCAAAAGGGTCTGATCCAAATATATATGAAGAAAAAAAAATGAATTTCAAATATTGAAAAAGGAAAAAAAAAAAAAAAACTCACTCATGAAGTTAATTTTTCGAAATTGTTTTCCAACCCAAACTAAAAGCTAAATACCTTTATTTGTTTTTGGATCAAGATGCTATAACATATGCCAAATACTCATAATAATCTACATTGTTTTATTGCACATTATTCATTACAAAACATTGCAAATACATGACATTTTTAACAAACACTGTCCAAAACCCAAAGTGGTTTGCTGTATACAGTCGAAAAATATTCAATATTAGAAAGTGTAATTTTTTAAAAAACCAAGAGCTGGACGTAATTGGGATTGTCCGTCAAACACAAACTTCCAACAAACCTTTCACATTCTGCCCAGCATAGAAAAATGTTCAATTATGAAATTATAATTTTTCATTAAATAATATTGGAATAATTCTTTTATTGGGGGGATATATACAAGATTAAATACAAAGAAGTCATCAAAAAATCAAATGCTACAAATGCAAAACACATTTCAATTTCTTTTTAGAATTTAAGTTAATTTCATATCGTTGTTCATAATTTTGATGTTGAGTTTAACCATTATTCGGACAAAAGAAGAAATACAAAAAAAATCTTGCCATTTCATCTTTTTTTTTTCTAGGTGATTATTATTAAACTCAATGGTCACTTTGCTTGAAACAATGAATTTTTGACTTATATCATGTCTTCATTGTAGCGAGAGAAGCGAGCAAGGTTTGCATAGCAAACCTTGCAGGATTGCATAGCAAACCTTGCAGGATTGCAACAAAATTCTCCTATGGTTTGCGAGCTTTAGCGAGCAGGGGGAGAGCCCCCTAGTTTTGTTAATTCTAATAACAGCAGACATTTAATGATAACTTTGTTCATACTGATAAAGCAGACATTTAATTGTAATTTTGTTAATACTGATAAAAACAGACATATGAGTGTAATTTTTTAATACTGAAAAACAAAACATTTAACTGTGATTTTGTAAATGATGATAAAAATAAAGATTTGCGTAAATGATTTGCATTGAAAATAATATTTATGAAAGAGAGTTTTTCCATGTTGAGAGTTGCTATTTCCTGTTATTTCCCTCTAATGGTGCATTTCTCTTTTTTCGAAAGTATGCTTTTCCTACAATTCTACCCAAATGGTTCGTGTTATAAAATATTGATTATTGCCAACACTCTCAATGTAAAATTTTCTAAATATCTGTTCCAGTACATTTTTATGTAACTTTATTAATTTAATGTATTTGATTTGTAAATACAGGGAGTAAAATTTGTTTATAATATAGATGTTCAATATTGTATGTTTTAAGACCGTAAACATAAATTAACAAGTTATATATTAGATAGTGAATTCACGGGGATAAAGAAAGTTCCTCCTTGAGAGACAAATTATGATGTTTGGTGTTCCTGGAAAAATGTTGTCGCCAAAATGAATGTCAATGGTGAATAAACCTTTAAAGAAGATATCTTAGATTTTTGGGGGGAGAGGGAGCGAGGTCTACTGTTCACAAAACTACAAGTTATTACATTCGAAAACCCCACCTGTGGTGCGAGTACCGTACCATTTCATGATATCCAGATGGACAGTCTGGATAATCTCGCGGCATGTTTCCCTTTTTAATAGTACGAGATAACAAAAGTGATCACTGATGCACCAAACAAAAAAGAAATGAATGTGTCATTTTCCATTCTCCAGCTTACGATTTCTAAAAAGAACATTTTTCAATCTTATTTTTACGGATAAAAGTATTATAACGTAGAAATTATTATTGAGCAATAAAGCTATGAAATAAAGAACTACATCAAGTTTTAGGAATAGCTTAAACTGTGTCAGCAGTAATATTCAAAATGATGAGCAATTTAAAAGGTTATGGAGTAGCAAGAAAGAAGAGGGTGACGGAAGTTCAATATTTAATTTACAAAAAACGAAAATAAACTTTCAAAATATTAAAAATTTCTCAGTTACATTACCAATTAAAGAAGACGATTATCAATTTAATTCACCTTGAATAAACATTCGGAAACACTACAACCAAATAGTCACTCCTCCTTAATCCGCCATAATTACTAATTTTTCTTCAGAACACACCCTCCAATTAATCTTTCACTGGTTTTCATATCTTATTCTCACCAGTATCTGCTACTGAGAGAACACAACGGCTCTCTCAGCCATACTTCATACGGCTAATTTAGCTTAAAATATTCATGTTTTTCCATCAAACTATTCAAAAGCGCTCAATCTGAGTAGAAGCGCTTGTTTGTGCTGGTACTCATTAAAACTATCAGACATTCGGAAAATGTTATTAAACCTACATGTTTTCATCTCGAGAACGTTTGGATATTTACCCATGACATTCGCAGATGAAAGTTTCGGAAATGAAATCGCTGTAAATATCAAGGAATGAAATATTCATAGATAAAAATTTATTTTCTTCAAAATCAAGGCGTCTTAGCAACAATATCGCGCCGACCTTGAATTCAAGTTCGACGAAAAAGCAGAATAAAAATGCTTGCTTTCACTAGGAAAATATGAGGGCGCTGCGTCCGC
>BGPR01040381.1:0-13979 GCA_013235015.1 Araneus ventricosus | reverse complement strand
ATTGGTGTAATCGCTTCGGCTGTACATATACTAAAATTGGAACGATACAGAGAAGATTAGCATGGCCCCTGCTCAAGGATGACACTCAAAATCGTGAAGTGTTCCACATTTTTAACACTGATCTGAGAAATGCGCTTAAGCTCCCTAGCATTAAAGACTTTATTCTAAAATTAGCCAAAAAATCCTTTAAAAATCTCCATAATATTAAAAATCACTTCATATAAATCGTAAGTGCCCAGGTATTGAACTTAATTTTATATATATCCTTTTTTTCCAGCATTTTTTCCCCCCCCCCCTTTTTCCAATACTCCGCGACAACTGCTTCAAACATTCCCTGACACGGTCCCGAGAGCGCAGTTGGTACGACATGTTCCTCCCACCTGTTCACCCCGAGTTCGAATCTAATAATGTGATTAATATGTAAATTATTTTTCGCTGAGAAATTTGACTATTGTACTTCAAATTTTTCACTACATATTAAAATCTTTTCCATTTTATAAAGAATATTTTTACTTATCATTTTTAACAATTAAATATAAGCGATTAACTCAAAGTTCATTACATGCAAAAACATCCTGTACATTTTCGCTTTGTTTATAAGGAATTTAAATTCAGTTATACTAATTAACCTGTTCACTGTTTGTGTTTTTAAATTCATTTATTTGTCCTTATTGCTAACAAAAATTTCAATGTTTAAAATGTCAGCCTTAATGGCCTTATTACTATTAATACAAGATTGGCGAACCAGCTGGTCGCCGTAGGCGGCTAGTGTTACATATAATTCTCTATATTTTAGCATGATTTCCTTGTCGGTTTAAGTATTTATTGTAATAACAAAGAGTTTTGGGAATCCATCCCATAGAACTCGGCCGCCTGTGATAGTACCCATTTATTCGCAGTCGTTTTACACTTCTTTATCAGTTCCTCAATACCTGCCACTCAGGAAGGTCTGCAGAAGGTGAGGAAGTTACCCTTGTGGCAAAAATTCCAACAAAACACCATGTCTCTCCCAGAATTTTACAAAACACCATAACTCTCCCAGAATTTGAACACAGTTCCCGGAATTTTGGGATTGATTACAGATGGTCAATCAGAATGCAATTCGATGTCGACGTATTCCCGACCTTCTTGAACAATCTCACCCATTTTCTCACTTTACTGTCACTCATTGCACTATTACCGTAACCGTACATTTCGCATGTCGGGTGATGCACATCTGCAGGTTTAATGTTTCGTGCTGTTAAAAAAACAGATGATTGATCGTATTTCATAGTCGACTGGGCGCTCGATATTCTTAAACTTTTTAACCTCACATTATGAAGCGAATATATTGACACCGTGAATATAAATGGTGTAGGATTCTGCGCAAAGAATGCCGGTAGTCTATAATCACACTCATTCTCATGCACGTGTGAAATTTGAAACGGTATTGACAAGCTGACCTTACTTTAAAAAAATAGCCCTCTGAAGTACCACGATTGGGTCTAATTAGCCTTGACGTTAATATGTGCTTGAAGCGGACGGACTCTACTGCATTCTCAAATGATTGAGGTATTTTTCAAAGTTTACACGCGTTAAAGTTTAGGTTTACATACGTTAATTTAATCCTGAAGTGATTTCATGGCTAAAGAAATAATAATACTAATTTTAGTTTGCAGCAAAGTTGCAGCAATCATGCTTTGCATATCTGCAAGCTTGCAGCAAGTTTCACACTGCAAGAGTGCAAGCTTGAAACAAGTTACTGCAAACGAGTTAGTCACCTCGCGTCGAACTTGCAGCAGGCTTGTTACGTCAAACACATTGCAAACTATAGCAAAAACAGAGTACGCAGACAAACCTCAGATTCGAAGCCCCGACAACCCGCTTCCTAAACCTATTGCCTTAGCCACTAAGTCAGCTGGACCTCGATAGCGGAAGACAGATTGCGCTAATAGATCGTGCATCAACACTGTCGTCTTGATTTCATTAATTTTTTAAATTTTGAATTGAGAATATGATTTGAAGTAAAAGGGGGAGCGATTTTCGCTAATAACTGCGTTTTGCTAGTAGAATAAATTATGAAATTAGGGTTCAAAAGTAATTATTTTTTAAAACATGGGACAAAATGTAAGTTATTTTTCAACAAACATTGACTGTTTTTTATAAACTTTTATGCAACTAGAGTGTCTTGTCCACAAATCTTGAGATCGATTTCTTACCCACTTCCAATCGAGCTACAGCTTTGAAATTTAGCACAGTAGTGAGTTTCCGGGGACAATACAATATTATGCAAAAAAATTTGCAACCTATACCTATTTTAAACCTAACAAAATGATATTAAAATTTTACTCCTATATTTGGGCGATAAAATTTGGAAGGTGGTAACATCACATTACGTAGGGTTGTAACAACACCACTAGACTACACACAATAGAAGGGGGAGCGGCCTGTGAATCATCCCCATTTCGGAGTGGCTTGAGAGTCAAAGATCAGATCGGGAAGTGAGTCTTGTTTCGTCTGTCGGTCTGTGTCGCACTTTTTTCAAATTCGAGACAATGTAATCGCAATCGCGCTGCGTAAGAGAAATATATATATAGATGGCGGGTATTGAAATGGCTACCCAACGTGAGCGGCGGCCATTAATATGTGTTTCATATTGGAGAATTCAATAATTGAATTTGGTTTACTATGCCCAACATGTCGTGTGTGTTCTTGTCAACCGTCACTAAAAAGTAGAAAATAGAATAAATAAAAAAATTTTAAGGTATAAGCTTTATAGCTTATATAGCACCTTATATTTAGTGTATATTTCCTTAAACAAATGGAATATTCCTAGAAGGTAAAGGCGCCCAAGCTTTTATTCGAACCATGCATTTTATTGTAATCAGAAAAATTATTTTCAACTTTTTCGTTCATTTTTTCGCATTTAAAGTGCATTTTGAATAAAAGCTTATACCTTAAATTTTTTTATTTATTAGGTTTAATTTTGTTTATGAAAGTTAAAATTTCAACATTAAGAAAAAGGCGATATATAATTTTCTTTAAAGTGCGAGTTATATTTAGTAAAAAATTGAAGAAATTTTCAATTTTTTAAATAAAAAGACAGTTTAGTTTTTAGTACATACTAACATAGTTATGTTAGTAAACTAACAGTTAGTTTTTTACAAATTGTCATTGATTAATTGAATTAATAAGAAGAAGGACAGTTTAGGAGATGCTATTAAAAATCGGAATTTTTTCAAAGCAGAGGCAAAGATCAAATCCAGATATATACAGCTGTATCGAGGTCGTGGTGTGTAAGTGTGTTGTATCAACTTTGCAGCAAACTTGTTTTGCAATTCTGTTGTGAAGTTTGTCATAACAACTTCACAGCAAACTTGCTTTGCAAGCGGGTTGGTCGATTATGCTTTGTTACTTTGCAGAAAGTTTGCTGCAAAGTTGCCGTATCAAGTTTGTCATGACAAGCTAATATCAAGAAAAATCACACTTGCTGCAAGTGTACATGCTATCTGGGTAGTCAGCGACAAACTCAAGTATAGAAGTGGTACAGTAAGAGGTTCAAGAGTTTACCCATGCTGTCGTTAGACAGCAGGGAATAGTTCTTGGACAAGATCTTTATGTATTTAAATGAAATTTCAGTACATGTTAGTTTTCAACACCTGCACTCGATATTCTGTGAAATGAAACTCTATATTTGAAATGAAAGTTGATTAGTTTCATATAGCTCTTTGTATAGATGTAGGAAGCTAATGGTGTAGTCTGAAGTTAAGCAGTGCCTGAACCCTCTAACCTGGATGACAAAAATTACGCTGTTTTAAGGAGGCTTACATTTTTCCTTATTTATTTCTCGCAAAAAAAAAATTAAAATAGTGCCGTAACAGCGTTCCGGCTACACTACACTCTTGTAAGAAGCATAGAAACACTTATTCTGTCATTTCCGAATGATGCTGTCGCTCGTAGCTTTCTATATTTTGTTAATTTTAGTTATTAACCACAAGCCGCCTTCGGCTACCAGCTTGTTCGCCGGGAATATGATTTCAATTGAATCTTGCATCATTTCATATTCATGGTTCTTTAACAATGTAATTTTAAACTTCAGATTGTGGTAGATATTTAACCCATGTTCTATTCGTGACCTTGGACCTCTTCTGTTCATTGTCTACATAAATGTTCCTAACGCAGTCATATAACTGACCATGTCATGTAACTTCTAATTCCATGTTGTTGGCACTAGCTTCACTTTCTTACTCCTCTTGAAAAATATGCATTTCATTTTAGCATTAAAATGACGCAGCACATTTTATGGCCAGCACCATGTTAACTGAATTAAAACATGCTGTGGAAAGAATGAAAACAAAGCAACCATAACCATTCAGCTTACTGGATTTATTTCTTAATGTAAGCAAAGTAATATCTCGGAGAGTTTGGTTTACAGATTTCACAAATATTTTGATGAAATAAAATATGAAAGTAAAATGCATTAGGATCCTATCTTAGATTACAACAATGAAAGAGAAATATGCAATTAAATATTTGTTTAAACCATGAAAACGGTTTGAGTTGCGATGCAACAGTGAAAAGTATTGTTGTAAACTATGCAAAAAAATATTTTTAAAAATTTATTAAAATTCGAGAAAACATTGTACGGACATTTAATTGATATCATTAGAAAAGTAATTTTTTGCACTTTTAGATGGTGTAAAAATGATTTTTGTGCTGTAATATTTTTGGAAGTTATTAAGGAAAAAGGCCAAAATTTCGCTTATTTTTTAATTAATTAAAGTTTTATTTAAAATTTCAGAAAAGGGGCTCCGAGGTGCACATCCCAGGTAGCACAGAAATATTATATAATATTTGCACAATGTTATATGATATTATGAACACCGAATACTGTAATAAAGAATTGTATTGTATGTATCAGTATTTCCGAGATACTAAATTTTCACAAATAATATAAAAACAATGTTTATTTATAAAAATCTTCATTTTAACTCAGGATATCACTCGATTGGAGGTTTTACTACAAAAACACCACTGTAACAATTATTCTTTAAGATGCTGAATATTATATCATACTATACAATACAATGATCATGATATTTTGATTTTTACATTAATCAGCATTGATCAATATTTTAAGGTGAAGTTATCCTTACGTTCGACAGATGGCAGCATGATAATACCGTAACACTATATTAATCAACGTTGAATCTTATTTTGGGGTGAAGTTATTCTTATGGTCGACAGATGGCAGCATGGTAATACAATAACACTATATTGATCATCGTTGAATAATATTTACCCAGAAAATATTTTTAAAAATGTTCATTTGAATAATAATGTTTACATAGTCATTTTGTTTTACTGTATGTAAAAGGCGGGACGGATTCAACTAATGAAGTTAACCATGAAACAGCTCTCACATATGGATTAAAAATTTCAGTGTAAAAATCTCATCGTAAAAATATGCACGTGATTTTTTGTTGCGAATCTTGTATTTGATTTTCAATCAATACTCTAATTATAAATGGCGTCTCTTAATACATTGAAAGAGGAATAAATAAATTTCAAAATTATTTTAAAACCTTTCAAACATATTATAATTACCTTTAAACCTTATTGCTTTAATTTATTAAATTAGCAAACTTAGATATAAGAGCTAAAATTGCTTCCTCTTTGACTTCTAACTTCATTTTGAACTCGAAATTGTAACGATAAAAGATAATTTAATTAAAATGACTATTCGTATGAATTGTTAGTGTGCATAAAATTTCGTAGAGATCTAAACTCTGCAACTAAATTTTATTATCATCATTTACGCCGTCTGCCGTAAGTCAGGCTGGTCAAGCGGTAAGGTTTCTGTTTCGTGTGCGGAAGGTCCCAGGTTCAAAGCTCGCTGTAAGTAGAGGTATTAAAAAATAACGAAGTATTACGCTGAAGTTCAGCACTCTTAGGAGTTAAGTGATTTATATTTTTCCATGCTTCTAAAATGTATTTTTATAATATTCACTATATTATTATATTATATAATACTATATAATATTATTCAGTATAGTACAATATTATTTAATATGGTATAATATTATACAGTATTATATGACATTATCCAATATTATGGAAAAAACATTGTACAGTATTGAAAAAGTCTTACGTTTTTCACTGTCTCAATTTTGGGAAAAATATTGTACAATATTACTTTTTCGAATTTTATGATATAAGACAATATCTTGTGCTAATTGGGATTCCCACCCTTCAAAGTATGTTTGTGCGAAATATCGTGGCTCTAAGTCTAGCAGTCTGCCCTGTAGAGGACCAACACACAAAAACATACACAGACATTCTCCTTTATTCTTAATAGAAATAAAAATGTGGGGTTTTTTTACAATACTGTCTCCTAAGAAATGGAAGATGCTCAGTGGCTTGATATTGTTGAGAGATTTACTTACAAACGAATCAATAACATATACAAAAATTGCGTCAGTTTTAAGATTTCTAAATTTTAGAAATTCGATATAATTTTTTTATACCTGACAAATTGCATGCATTTTAAGAGCATGTCACTATTGGACAGGAATGGCGCTAGAGTTTGCCCGACTTGGGGGGGGGGGCGATTAGCCCGACAGGGGAGCACGGTCTTCCCGACAGGAGGGCACGGCCTGCTGTATGGGAGGGACGAATGTAATGAAATTGGTCTCAAATTTTCATCAGATTATCAGAGATATTATTTATCAACTACGGTTGAATACCACGTACAAAAATTTTACCCGACGGGATACAAAATTTTTCCCCGACGGCATACAAAAATTTTCCCCGATGGGGGTCACAGCATCCCCGACGGGGGTCTGGCGCCACCCTTACTATTGGAGGAGTAAATTCACGCTCATACGGTACATGTTCAATTCAGTACATACGATCCAATACGATGGATGTCCAAAAAGCATAGCGATGTAATCTATGAAAAAGAGAAAAAACAAAGAAGAAAAAAAGAGAAAAAACAAAGAAGAAAAAAAGAGAAAAAGTTAAAATTTTCGTCAATAGGTGGCGTTGCGCCAATATCTGAGGTAATTTGTGAGTGCAGATCTATTTTTATTACTGAAGCGAAATTTAATAGTTCATATAATTTTTTTTCTTAGTTCTACTACAAACTCTGCCGGAATTCAGTTCTGCATTCAGTCTTTCTTCTTTCAAAATACCACTTCTCTATGCAAGAAGGTGACGCACAGTGGTCCAGTTTCGTTTTCTAGCGAGACAAAAATCATAGCGACGAAACTGAAATCAGCAGAGACTTGAAATTTGCACAGTTTAAAGGAAACGGGCTTCAGTTGTATTCCATGAAATTTCATAACAATCGGTTGGATATTTCTTGATTTGTATTAATTTATTTAATTCGTTCCCATTGTTCTCTATGGAGGGAACTGTTGTAATCTGCGAAAAAGTTAATAATTAGTTGTATAAAACATAAAAAATGTCTGATACATTTTACCAAATGAAGTAAATAGCTTAAAATTAAGATTTGTGAAATTTTAGTAAGGTCTAGTAGGTATTTTTTTTAATTTTTAACATTCCAAATATTTGCAATGTTAAAATATATCTAATAAATAATTGTGCGATGAATTAAAATGCCTTTCAAAACGTTTCGAAAATGAAAGAATTTCGTTAATATAATATAAATGTTATATAAATACCATTAAATCTTTTTAAAAATTACTTTTAAGAGTAAAATTGCCGCAGTTTTCTCAAAAATAATATGAGAGTTCAGGAAATATTCCAAAACATTTTAATAACTAACTTTTAAGCATAATAGATAAGGATAACGCTTTTCATCGTGTGAATTATGTTTTATATTATTTGTTATTTATGAAAAACTATTTATGGCAAGTTTTCCTGATTTTATCGTCCTTTTAGCTGTAGCTGAAGACAGCATTTGAGAGTTTGTTACTGAAGCAAACTAACTGTCTTTAAAATTTCAAATCGCGTTTTGAACTATTCCAAAATTTTCGCATTTTCGGGGTGTTTATGTCAACTACTAAATCAGAAATAAATATTGAAATCGATTTAAAATACTTTTGAAGCCATTCAGCGTTTATTTCTTAAAAAGTTAAAATGTATTTTAGATTCAGTATCCGCCCCCTTAAATTCGATAATTTTTTAATAAAATGTTCGAATTAATGTCGGTTGAATTTTTATTAATTAACATCTAGGCTAGAACAAGTTAATGTAGTCTTTCAACAGGTTTGTTTTTACCCAGATATTTATTTTTGCGTCATTGAAGGAAAAAGTGAAAATTCTTCACTGACATGCATGACATTAAAAAATAAAATAAATGAAAAAGTCGGAGTTTATAGGGGCTAATTTTTAGACATTTTGCAGAAGATAGAGTGCAGAAATAATTTAAGGTAGCCTCAAGGTGTGCAAATTTTTTAAATTCACTTTAAATTTGAAAATTTAGTGAAAAAAGGGACTTTTAAAATATAGTATAAAAATATGGAAAATATTAAAATTATGTGTTAAAAACGGTATCGTTTACTTGCCCTGGAATCCGACATCATGAAAAATCTAAAATTAGACAGATAAAGAGCAATTTAGGATTTTACAGAACGGAATCCGATGGCCCACTGAAACGCGACTCAAATGTTCGAAAGACATTCTTCAGCTTTAACCTCCGTAAAACTGCCTAAGACTACATGTTTATACAAAAACATTTATGGCTTTCAGGGTTCCAAACGGTTCTCTAGCTACCCTCAAAGAAAATAAACCCATTTGCCGACCTTGAAATTTCGATTTTTGTCGCGCTACAAACTGAAACTGGACCACTGTGTGACGGTGTGATCGAAACTGTCCTGCATGGCTGTGCTTGTAGAAACTGATGGAAAGATGCTTCTATTTCTCAAATTCTGTTGGCAACCAGTAACTAGGATTTTGTTTTGTTTGATTTCTCCGCTCGTATATGCAAGTGTGGGAGATTTTCACTGAAAATTGTCCAGATATATATATTTTTTTTTCATTGTGAACATCAACAAATGTTTATGAGGATTTATTTAATTCTAATTTGTTTACTATATTCAATGTTTTATTCATGTGTAAGATAGTGTATTTAAATATGAATGCAATTGCTGTATCTTAATTTCTGGTCCATTCATATATGATATTTTTAATCCTCTCTGTCAAGATATGAATTTAACATGTATTCCGATTCGAATTTATAAACCAAAAGAGAATACCTTCTCAGTTTTGAAAATTCCGACCGAGCAAATCAGCGTTGTTTGTTTATCGTATAAAAATGTATTTCATTTAACAATTTATGTGGAATTTTTAAATACAATAAACAAGTCTTATTTTTAAGAACTTTATTTTATGTTTATTAACAACATTTAGATGCATTATTTTAATTCACCTTTAGCTTTTTATTTTTTAACGTGTTCATCTTTTACTCTATGCAAGTCTATTATATAGTGTTGAGGAATAATTTGTCATTTTGTTTAGATTTGAAGGGAGATATAGTGTATTTTAAAAAATACGTGCGTCAGTATTTTAATTGGAATCTTCTCCTTATATTATTGGTAACAGGACTTAATTTTTAAGAAAACTAGTGTGATATTAGAACTCCAAAATATTGTAAACATTGTCGCTACTCTCTCTTTGTTTTGTGTTTCAGGTAATGTAATTTTTATTGAAAATCTTCAAACGAGGAGCTGTCTGTAATTATAACAGTAATGTAATGAACCTAGCGAAATTCATGATGTTGTTTTTATTTATGCATATTTTATGTGTAGTTGTGTAATCCTATTCTGCTGATTAACCTTCATTTATATTTTTTATACAAAGATTTTTTTCCTATTTTAGTGTGTGAAATAAAGAAAGAATGCTTTTTATCTAACACTTGTATTCTGAACAATAAACATGCACATTCACACTTTTGTAACTATCAAAATGTGTTGAGAAGTGAATAATAAAATTAGTTTCATCTTATAAAAGATAGGTTGTGGTCATTATAATACTACAAATTAGTCATTATTCTGGGAATGGATTAATTTTCACTTATTTCTAGTCAGAATATTTTTATTGGTTTGTTAACAGAGATCTTATTACATTTATTATGTTCAGTATTTTTGTACTTGATCTAATCAAAATAAATCAACTGTTTGATCTATTGCACCATTCTCCAAATTGTTTTCATTTGTGCTTTTGAAAAAAAAATTGTCATTAAAAATTCAAGAACAAAATTTTTATGTGTATGTTGTTTGTGTTACTCACTTGCACCCTTTTCTCTATTTTTCTAGAGAATTATTTAAAATTCAAAACTGATTTTGTAATTTAATCAGAAATAGTAAAGGAATTATTTCAAAAACTTATTTACATTTTCTTTTTCTCCTTTTTTCTAAATGTAAACTGACAAAGTTTATTC
The DNA here is from genome assembly GCA_013235015.1 of Araneus ventricosus. Classification (NCBI taxonomy): domain Eukaryota; kingdom Metazoa; phylum Arthropoda; class Arachnida; order Araneae; family Araneidae; genus Araneus; species Araneus ventricosus. The sequence continues at coordinate 3,595 of BGPR01040381.1, read as the reverse complement.
AAAGCTTTTAGGTTTTCTTGTATTTAAAAATCATCTTAAGTACTTTTAAGCATTTCCTTTAAAAATATTGATAAAAAAAATTGTTTTCAATTAGCATATGTGCATTGGTATAATGAGTTAGGTTGAAATGGAAATGCTTTACCTTTGAATTAGAAAAAGAAAAGATTGTTTTAATCCATTTACTTATTTTGAGATATGTTTATTTGGGTATAGCTGTTAAATAAAATTTAATAAATAAAAAATCATTCATAAATAACATATAGTATGTGTAGATGAATGATTAAATGAAATAAATATCAAACTGCTACTTGAGATTTAAAATGCTGGATATTCTTCCTTCTACTAGTTTCAGGACCGATTGTTTTCCGGTATTATACGAAATCCGGTTTTTTCTTCATCCTTAATACCAGAATTCTGGTATTTTCTGATAAACCTATTTTTTGAAATTTAAGAGTACCAAAGACTCAAACTACTACGGATTCTCCGTAGTTTCTGCGCAATTTTGGCTTCTAATACGGACTTCACAAATTGTTCTAGGTTGAAATGTTGTATTTAAAATATAATTAGAAGTCCTAATTTTCATTTTCTTAAAAAAATCATTTCATGATAGATTATTTTTTTAGCAACATGAAACTTTTTATAAGAAATATGAAAAACCAGGGGGGGGGGAAAAAATTAGGTTTTTTTGGAGAAAAGTTTTTTTCATATATTCTTGTTGTTTACTTTGGATTATGCTGATTCAATCCAAATGAATTTTTAAGAAAATGCCGTACGATAACTAAGAATAACTAGCTCACTTAAGAATGGTCCCATAAGAATGTACATATATATATATTCATTAAAGCTATTCATACAAAATGCTATTATATTTTTAATATTATTTTGTTATCAATTTTGATGGTTTTTTTCATGTGTGTTATAGAATGTTATTGAAAACTCGTGAACTAAGACAAAATAAATGAAACCAATTTCTTATGTGAAAAAAGCATATTGAAAATTACATGCAAAGGTTGAATCTGCGCCATAATAAATGAATACATATGCGTTCCCTACACATAATTTTCCTGTTAAAATTTCAGGTATTTTTTCATGAAGCCACAATCACCCCTGTAGTTTACATGTATTCTGAAAGTTCAGTTCAGTGCATTTATTGAAAAATTTGTTACTGTGGATAGATTTGGTAATTTTATAAACTTTTGACATGCATAATAATTTTTCTTCTCTTTTTTTAGATTTTGAAAATAGTTGGGTTGAACTGCCTGATCTTAGCTTACAGTGCAAGATTTGTTTCAAAATTTTATCTAGCCGACAACGTGTTAAACTGCACCTGCTGACTCATTCTCAAAGTCGTAATTTATATAAATGTTTAAGATGTAGTAAGAGTTTTTCTTGGAGAGATAGTCTTACTAAGCACATGAAAATAAAGCACCCAGAATTTTATTATAAGAAAATTTATTAATATTTCCATTCTCTATTCTGTTAACTTCCAGAATTGAGGAGGGCAATAGTTTACATATTTTGAAACAGTATTAAAGCATCATTTTTACATGTCATATGTGTCTTTAAAATTAGTTTGTTTATTTAACCCTCTAAGCAACCACTTATTTTGATCTAATAGCTTTTTGATAGGTCTGGAAAGCTATCTTTTAAAGGAAATGAACCAAATTTTTTTTTGTATTTAATCATATCTTTGGAACATATACGTGGGAAATTTTTCAAAAAAATACATATAATAATGTGCTTTTTGAACTTAATATAAAAAACAAAAAAGGCTGGTTTAGTGACTTAGAGGGTTAAGATATAACACACTAAATTACTGTACATTGTGTGCTGCTGAAAGGGACGGAGGGTCAAATTTCTTGAAGCATTTGACAGTATATTTGTCATTGGAAATAGACTGAAAAGTTCCCTCTTGTTCTCATTCTTTAAGAAAAGAAATGATAAAACATTCTGATTGAAATAAATTTCATTAATAACATAACAAAGCAAGAGGTCTAAAATTGCAGCTTTTGGCAAATTGATTAAATTTAAATTATATGTTTGAACCACTTACTAGATGTTAAGTAGAAATCCAAAGATATTCTTAATATTATTGTTCATCTCTTTTAAACTAGCTTTAAAAAAAATAGTGTCAAAAATAATAAAAATAATCCAATTGAATTGTAAAAAGCTTCATTAGAAAGTCAGAAAAATGTAGGGAAGCAAATATCTATAATTGATTCTGTCAAAAAGTTAGGTATCTTATTTATATGTGAAATATAAAGCTAAAAAATCTTGGGAATTGGAATTTTTCATTTGTTCTTCTAATAATATTCAATAGAAATATCGAGTTTTTAGGTATCGCTAAATTCTTATGTTTATTTTGACAAATATATGTATATACAGTAGAACCCCTCTAATCTGAACTAATTTGGGCCGGTGCCTGTTCGGATTACACTAAATTCGGATTACCCGAAATTCTGATAAAAGTAGAAAAGAAAACGATGTGTGCTAAAAAAATGTAAGTTATACTCTTGAATTAAGTTACTCTTGAATTCTTTTATTCAAAAGCAATAGAAAGAGAATGTCTCCCCTTTTCATTAGAATAATGGATGTGCTCATGTATGAAGTGACCTTATCTTACTGTGAATTTGCATTAATTTCTTCAATGTGTACAAAATTATGCATGCTGAAAAAGTCCTTTTTTGTTATTAGCATGTATATTTAAATCTTTTCAGGTAATCTTTTCAATCTTAATATAAATAAAAGTCATTGTGGGTATGTGGGTGGGTATGTATGTGGCTATGTTCCACATCTCCTCCTAAACCAATGGACGGTTTTCAACCAAATTTTGTACACTTATTATTTAAGAGAAGGGGAAGACACTTATGAACTTTTCCAAGTCCCAAAGTTAATTAAACAGTCAGTTAATTAGAAAATAACCGAAATCGTTTTTCCGCCGTAACTTCGGAGCAAACTGTCCGACAAAAAATATTTTTATACCATCTTAAAGTTCAAATTTTTACCTTTTCAATGATACTAATTTTATTTCTCTGACATTTTCCCTTCGATTGTTATTAATTTTTAAAAGTTCCAAAACTTTAAAATGCGTGCAGACGATTTTGAAATAACGAATATTTATAGCTACTCCGTTGCTAGGCAACGGTTAGACTTTGAACTAATTCACCTTTATTTCCAGCTTGGCGCTTGATACAGTTGCCAAATAGATTTGGCGATTGCTTAAATCGGAAGGTTACCGGAAAACGGTCTATGAATCCAAAATAAACAAACCAGGATCGTCCATTGACGTATATGATATGGTTGTCAGAGTTTTTATAATAGGAAGGTATATTTTGTCTTATGTATTCTTTTAAACAGTAGAAGCAGATGACATATAGCATGGTGGATGATATATTCCAAAGAGCAGATGATACCATTGAGTACAATGATGTAATTTACAGTAACAGAGAATTAAATTAGTCGTCCAATTATGTATTATCAACCGTCAGAACTTTTGACTTCCCCTTTCTATATATAACGAAACATTTACATTCGTAAATTTAAAAAAAGTAGCAATTCAAATTCTTCGCGCACGAAGTCGCGGGTAACAGCTAGT
>BGPR01040380.1:0-13979 GCA_013235015.1 Araneus ventricosus | reverse complement strand
CTAGAAAACTGGTGTAAGTCAACTGGATGAATATCACCTACGCCCAATGCGTTATATGTATAATTTGAAAATGGATCTCAAAAATCAAAAGTCTTTTTCCCGTTTTATTATTATTAACCCGTTATTGCCTAACTTCCCATTTAGGACTGCAAATGCATCATAAACTCACATGAATCATTTTTCCAGCATAAATTTTACATAAAAGTATTTTGGGGTATTCTTTTCTTCTATATTCAATAGTGGGTAAAACATATCAAGCGTTCAGTTCTTAATGTAACCTTTCCATTAGAAAATCAGACTCGAAAGTAGTTTTCTGCAATGTGAATGAGAAAGTGGTAAGTTTTTTCAATTATTTATCAATTACTTGATTAGCATTTAACAAATATATCAGTAAACACAATTGTAAGAAATAATTAATTAATTGTATTGTATTGTTTATGTTTTAGAATTTTACAGAATTTCAGATTTTTATGGGTTTTTTCAGCATTAATATGAGTTTGCCTAAATAATGTCCCTATGTTTAGGAGGGCACTAAATTTTTCAGGTAGGATTTTTTTTAATAATTTCCCAGTTGATTGCACGACATGCAGTAATTATTTAAAAAATTTATTAAAAAAACTATTTAAAAAATGGGACTTGGACTTTAATGGGTTAATCCACAGAAAAGAAACCGACCTGGTAAGGTTAAACAGCACCCTTAGTCCAGTCAACGAAGGTCCAAAATGGGGTAAAAAATACATTAAATCATATAGTTTTGAAAATTATTACACGTGTTCTTGAGGGGCTTATGATGAACATAGATGAGCTTGTGATGAATATAGAGGGGCTTGTGATGAATATAAAGGGACTTATGATGAACATACTAAAAGTCCCCGGTCCTGGGGGTGAACTCGCGCCGCCATCTTGGATTTCATTCCCATTTTTTAGTTTTTCCTAAATATCTCGAAAACTATTCAATTTTCAAATTACAACTGATTTAACAAACTAAAGAGCGTAAAATTCTCTACAAATATATACTTTTATTTTTCTTCCAGCTTTAATAGTTTCCCAGATAATGGGTCTCAAAGGCTGCCGCTGTCTTGAATTTCATCCCCTTTTTCAGTTTTCTTGAATATCTCGAAAAATTTTCAGTATTCAAAATGTATATGATATAAAAAATTAAAGAGCGTACCATTATCTACAAATGGATGCTTTGAATTTTCTTCAAGCTTTAATAGTTTTTGAGATAATTATCCTCAAAGTGGATGAATTTGTAAAAAATCTTAGTTGATAGTCCAGTTAACGAAGGGTTTGGAAAAAAGCATTAAATCGCATAGTTTTGAAAATTGGTACACATCTTTGTAAAGGGCTTCTGATGAATATACTAAAAGTCCCCGGTCCTGGGAGGTGAGCTAGCAGCGCCATTTTAGATTTCATCCCCCCTTTTTTAGTTTTTTCTAAAACTCTGGAAACCTATTCAATTTTCAAAATACAATTTTTTTAACAAATTAAAGAGCGTAAAATTCCCTACAAATGCATGCGTTTAGTTTCCGTCTAGTTTTAATAGTTTCTGAGATAATGGGTCTCAAAGTTTGTCGCTACTTTTGATTTCATCATCCTTTTTAATTTTTCTTGAATATCTCGAAAACTGTTCAATTTCCAATTACATGTGATACAAAAAAATAATTACCGTAAAATTCCCTATAAATGCAAACTTTTATATTTTTTCTGGGTGCAAACAGTTATACATTGAAGAGAAACAGGCTTCCTAATGTATAATCCCACATATTATGATAAAAAGTTACGATTTTCCTATAAGGATCATTTGCCAAATTCCATCCATCTCGTTCGCTGAAGCTTTGAATTATCGTATTCACATACACATGAATAGATATACAAAAATATTGATATTATGAATATCGTTGTAATGCCGCTTCCCTGCCTTGTTAGTCTTATGATAGGAAAGAGAGATTTACAGAGATTCTTATTGGATGCTCAACCGAATTTATCCCTTTGGAGCTCTGTTCGCAGTGCGTGTTGGTTAGCTGCTGATCGCAATTGATAGTGCTGTTTCTGTCATCATTAGTGATTTGCTCTCTGCGTGTTTGCTAATTTTTGCAAGTGTTGTTTCTCTTGTTACCTGTGCTTGTTGTTTTCTGGAATATTCGTGGAATAAAACGATATTTTCCATTATCCTGCTTGTTGGACTGCATTCGCCGTACACAACCGGAATAGGGATGGCGGTTATTACGAAAATAACCGGTTTTCGGTTATTCAGGTTTTTTTCACCTCCGGTTTAACCTGGCTGTTATAACTGCTCAAACTAATCGGTTTTTAAAAAAAATCGGTTTTCGATGGTTTTTTTATAAAAAAAACCTTCTTTTGCAGACAATTTTTTTATTAATATTGTTTTTACAAGAAATCAACCCATTGACCAATATTTATCTGTTCAGAAAGACTCTTTAAGTAATTCGCCAACCAATAGACGCATCTAGGAAGCGGTTGTCGTTAATTGGTCTAAGATGATGAAATTCAAAGCTTCATAACTTGGTAAATTTTAGTCTAATTGAACCTAAAATTGAGCCTATCTTCTTATCCGGTTTTCTTACCCGGTTATTGGATTTTTTAAAAAATAACTGGTTATAACCGGAACGAAAAATAACCGAAGAAACCGGTTAACCGAAACAAAAAAAAACGGTTTTCGGTTAAAACCTGTAGGTTTTTCCCATCCCTACACAGATCGATTTAGGTTACAATTCAAAAACGTCGAAATTCATTAAAATTTCGCGATCGAATTTTCTTTCTATTACACTTCTTTAGATTGCGTAATAGTAAAACCAGACGACAGAGATGCTTATTTAGAAAATATAATCGGAAAGAAATAATTAGTTGAAAATTGTCGAAATCTTTCTTTTCTTTCCTGTATCGCTTCAAATTTTTGCAAAAATTAAAAAATTAATAATTATTTAAAAAATTATTAAAATAATTATGAAAAATTCAAAATTATTTTACGTGTTCCAATAGCTAGTACACCTATTAATTGAATTTCATTTCCTTTGTGCATCGTTTAGTACAGATGTGCCACGGAAGCATCTGAATCCCTTTCAGAGCTTGTGTGTGGAAAGTTCTAATTTCTTTGCTGACAATTTCACCCTCCTTTTCAATTACCCCACAATATGTGTGATTGCTGGATTTCTTTATACAATAGAGGATTAAACACGCTATTCTATTTCTGAATACAGGTATTTTTTTAATAATCTGTTTCAGAGTATTCTTTATAAAGAATCTTGAGTTTTAGTTTAGTTGCAATCTCAAGATGAATGTTGATTGTTACTGAAAATGATTTAAATGAACTTAAAAATATTTAGAATTTTTAATACAAGCGAATTAATAATATTTGTTAGATTTATCTTCAGTTTTTGATGGGCTTCTAGAAAATATTTCGCAAGAAAAATGAAATCCACTGCATTTTCTTTGCCATGGATCCTTGCACAAAACAAATTATGTTTCACAATTTTTCTCCCAAGATTTACTTAAGTCATAGAAAGAATTGTCTCTCTGACTATGAAGGACACTTTAACAGCGATTCTTAGTAAAATTAAAATTTTTCTTCATGTTTTCCTTCTCAATCGTCATTATTTTTCTTTCACGAAAATTAAATGAATAATGTTCTTTGGATTAGTTTTACTAGGGAAACAAATTCCAGTTCTATCTAATTAATGTTCGGAAAAATTCATTAAACATCTTGAATTTTTTTCAACTTTTTTAATTTTCTGTCGCAATTATTTCCTAGTAATTGTTACGAAATCTGTTAGTAAAAAAATCAATAATAGAATTTCTAAGAATTTTCCAGTAATTTCTTTTTTCTTAGAAATTTTTTATACTTATATGCACTTTCAGATGTCATCTTTGAAATATAGCAGCTGCACTAACTTTACTAATAAAACTTGAAACATTTTTATCTTTACAAATCTTTTGCTTATCATAAAATCTTTAACTATCTTTTCTTTATTTAATAAAGAGAGTTAAGAAAATTTTCCATCATCTCATTGAACGTGAATATAAATGAAGTTTTAGCTAATTAAACTTTTTAATGTGATAACAGTATTCATTTATAGCACAAATTTAAGGATTAAATATGATCAAATATAATTAATTCTCAGAGCATTCAATCAACAAAATAAGTAAAAGAGGTATGGTCAGCATTAATATTATTTAAATTAAATCATCTAATCTTTCCCAACCAATTTTTTGTCTCGAAACTGCATTTAGATTCCATAATGGTAACAGCATCTTTTTCAGAATTAAGAAACGATCTTGCCCAGCTTCAAAACAAATTTTGGAACTTAGGTTGGTCCGCTTTAAGTGAATTAAGAGTGGCTACTGGAATTACTGGCATTAAGAAAATGTTAACATAAAAAAGTTTCTTCATGATTATAAAACAATATGAAGTAAATTCTCATTAATGTAAATAATTCTAAGTATAATGTCTTCATCTACTTATGATATTATACATGCTATAAAAGTAGTTCTAAGTACCTTAGATTAATATTTTGAAATACTCTTCGTATTTTGTCATTACATGTCAAATAGTAATTCTTTTTGCGTGGTAATCATACGAATTTTAGCCGAGTTTCAACTAAATAATACCATACACACAAAATTAATAATTAAAAGCAAAACTTTTACGTTATATGGTGGGTTCAGAGATAAAGTGGACCAAGTCCAAGTTTTGCTCATTTTTCTCTAATACTGCCATGATAATGTAAAGGTAGAACAATTAGAAGTCCACTGTTATTTTAAATGCAGTTAATCAACTTTGCGAGCTGTTTTCTCAGAAATGTATCTTATGGACTTCGTCCACTTTTAAGACTCCATATACATCACAGTAGTAGGGGAAAGTAGGGTGAAACCGGGTAGCTAAGGTTCGAAGGCAATGTTTATCAATGTTTTTTTTTTATAAGAAAAAGTCAAACTATCTGGTTTTACCCCGCTAGTGGGCTAAAACCGGGTACACATGTTAATGTTATGGGGAATTAGAAAAACACGATTTTCAGTGGAAAAGTTGCAATAATTTTTACTTCATATGACAATTTAAGAATATTAATTTCAAAATTCACATGTAAAACATTTGTCTTCTTCCACCGCGGGTTTGTTTTCTTCGCGGGCACATCTAAGACAGTTTGTACATTGGATTACCCCATCTTCTTTATTTAAATTAGAAAATACATAATTTTAATATAAACAGGTCTGATGTGTCTTTATCGTGTTAATCGAAGGAACCATCAATACTGACTGTCCCGGTCTTACACCACTTGGAGTACCGGTTTTACCCCGAGTGCAGAGTTTATAAAAAACGAAATAGAAGCGCTCAATTATTGAAGTAAATCCTTATTGTTTGACGGGGTAAAAATACTTAGTAAACGCATAATAAGCTGGACTAATTTTAGTTTTTATAACTGTAATGATTTTTAAGTAAGGTTAGCTTAAAATCAAACGAACATTAGAGAGTCGACGGCTTAAAACAAATAAACTTCACAGAAGCAGTGAATAAAACAGCTATATCACGCCACTATGAATGTTCCTTTTTCTAGACTAGTAGAGTAATTCAGTATCTGCCTGCTACATAGAAAAAATAATAGCGTCAGAATCAAGGTGGTTTTACTCCACTTTCCTCTACAAGTATCTGCTGGGAAACAGTTAATTGGGAGATTTGGGATCACTGTAAAGCGCATTTATCTGGATAACAAAGCTTCTGTTGATCGGTAGCATGCCGATCAGCAGAAGCCAATATGTGTTTTCTGGTGCTTTTCTTAGTTCTTCTTGAAAATCTCGAAAACTCTTCAGTTTTCACACTACATGTGAATTACAAATTAAAGAGCGTAAAATGACCTAAAATCTCATGCTTTTATTTTTCTTCCAGTTCTAATATTTTTGCAGATAATGGCTCTAAAATAATTTTTGATTTTCAGTAATTCACCACTCCCTGGACCACCAAAACGGCGAGTTACCCATCTGAAAAAAAAATGTTTAAAAATGCGCTTTTATTTTTTAAAAATCGTAGTTGAAACATTATTAGTTTTTTTTATTAATTTTTGAAGAGTGTCGAACAATTCTCGGACACTCTGTATTTTTGCGATTTTAAACTACTAAAGGACGTTTGAGACCCTATGTTCTATGGTAATTTTTCATCCTCTTGATGCCTATTATCACCCCTCTGAATTTTTCGGTCGAATTCGGCAAAACCCTGTATATGTCTTAACTTCATATCACATCTGAGAAAAACAGAAATTGAGAGAAATAAATAATTTCAGAAAGAACTGTCGTGATCAAACGGAAATAAATGTTATTCTCAAAAACTCACCCCTATACGTTTTTACGAAATAGTTTAAGAAATGTCGAATAGTGATGAAAGTTCATTGCTTGCAAGGAGAAACAACTGTGATAAAGTAAGAAGTTTATTAATTAGCGCAAAGGCAAATTTATATAGTATATAAAAGAGAAAGTCACTCAGTGACTCAGCACCGAATCTCCCAAACCACTGGGACTAGAAACTTTGAAATTTGGCAGGTAGTTGCTTCTTTAATAGGAGGTGCTCATTAAGAAATGAATTTTCGAAATTTTAATTAGAATTTTGACTAATAATAAATTACCCTAAATTTTAACGTTTTTTCTCAATAACTTCGGAGCATATTATCGCAAAAAACCCCATTTTAACATCAAATTAAAGTTCAAAAAATTAGCTTTTCAATGTTAACACTTTCATTTCTATCCAACATTCTGTTTAATTTTAAATAATTTTTGAATATGATTTCGAACACATCTTCTAACAATGCTTTTATTGTTCTCACATACAGGAATTTCTTCTTTTTTTCTCTTCTTTTTTCACGAATACTTTCTACTTCTTCAGTATTTAATTTAAACAAGTGTTCTACATATTGATTAACTGGAATAATTTCAGTAAACTGTTTATTTTTTTGTCTTCTCTCTTTCTTTTGTGAATTCTGGTTCTCAAAATCCTCCTATCTCAGATATTGAACGCCATATATTCTAACTTAATCTACTAACTAAGCTAACTAAATCTACATTTATGGATGTAGAAAATGTTTTGATTAACCCTTTGCGGACAGGTGACTTTTTAGAGGCGAGATCAGGTCAGATCGGATTGGCGCACTTTATGCGCCATCCCGTTTTTTCCAACGCTACGTTTATTTAATTATACGGAACTTTATTTTTTATGGTATAACAAGATTAGGGGTTGTATGGATGGATAGATGGATGGTATAAACATTTGTATTCGAGTTTGAGTCGCTATATTCTTCGTGAACTGGATTGTCCTCCACGTCAGTCTCAGAATCAATTTCTTGGTCGCCGTTCTAAGTCACTTCTCCATTCAGAGATGAAGCATCAGATTCGTCCTCAGCTGGTATTTTCTTGCTTAATTCTTCCAAAACAGCCGAATATTGCTCTGTAGGGATAATTTCCCGCCGTTTCATGATAGTTAGGTTGGGTTATGGAGAGCAATTCATTCAATTTTAAGCGCGATCAGACCAAACTGGCTGATTCATTGTCAGTGGAAACTATCGGATCAGGTAGGAGGAATGTTAATACGAGGTTAAACGGGTGGAAAGCTGTCTACCTTTGATAGTTTTTATTCAGATCATGATAAATATCCACTGGTGCACTCTATACGCTGTACCTATACGCAAAGGGTTAACGGATTACAGATCCCTTGCATATCAGCAACAAGGTACCAAGGAAGTGTTACTACGTGGACGAAGTTGCGGGAATCAGCTATTCTAATTATAAAATACAATAGAACAGAAGAAGGTAAATTCAACCTGAATGTTTATGAAATTGAATAATTCGCCCCTAAAGAGACACTCACAGGATTCAAAATATTGATGTTAGAATCTATATGTCAACGCATTATTCCTATTTAAAAATCATCAAAATCAGCCAAGATCACCAATCACCTGTCGTTTTTCCGCCTGTTTAATGCGAATCGAGAAAATCTTGTATTTTTATTTGAATATAGAGAAAAGAAAAAGTTCAGTATAATCCAATCGTATAAGAATTTTAGACTTTTATTTTAACAGTGATTTATTATTTTAATAAAAATATTCGCTTCTGCATTCAGCTTTAGGTACACCACTTATATCTATTGAAATAAAATTTAAAGGTGTGATCATTTGCAATTAATTTTGAGCAAATATCAGATCCAAAATTAGATAAAATATAAAGTTTGAACAAAGCTACAATCTAGGGAAAAGCAAATTAGATGTTAACAAAACAGGGTGACAAAGTTTAGCGTATAAACTGTTAGGGAGGTAAAGCATAGAAACAAGCAGAATAAAATAGGACATCGCTTGTCGAAAACGTCCCCGGATGAAATAAAAAGAATGTACGAAGATGAAAAAACCAAAAAAAATCCATAATGGATGAAACTCCTTTTCAGGCGGTACTTCATGCTTGAACAGTAGGTCCATACGTCAGTTTACAACACCTGTTAAAGGTTCTTACCGTTCATGTCGATGACGATTCTTAGGCCGAGTGAAGCCCAGAGAGTCTTGTCTTCCGGGATCGAAAGGCTCCTTTAACACTTTAACACCCACGCCGTCTCTAGAGCTCCATGTAGATCCTATCCGGGTTGGTATAGATGTGGTGAACTTTATTGAATTACAAAAAGGAAAATTGCAGCAAGAATAGAATGACAATTGAATAATTACAAAGCTGGTGTTAACATGAGATTACGACAACAAAATTAAGGTATATCTACGTATCTTGAATAACACTGTGTGAATGAAGAGAAATGATGAATATAGAATATGACGAAATGCGGAAGCTTACATCAATGCACAGAGCTTTGAGTAACGTAATTAGAGATAGAGTAGCTTGCGTGCTAATTGTGAAATAAAGTGAACTGGAAGATTACTATTAAGATTTAAGGAGGAAGGAAGGACTATTATATTCAGTGTATTGAATGCAGTATAAGCTAGATTTATTGTACAAAGGCAGGTGAGTATCTATTCCGTGTCGCATTAGTTTTCATTGTCTTATTATGAATTATAGTATGTTTTATTATTCTCTTTTTTCTTGAATTTAGTCCAGGAAATTTTGGTGATCACAGAATTCAGATGAAGTAGTAAGTTTCTAATATACCAAGAGAGATTCGATACAAGATGTTTCCTATAGTGGAGTTGGAATCGCGACTTTTTCCACAGGCACAAAGTCACATGATGAAACTGGTTAAGAAATTGGAGAGGGAATGGACCGTATCCTGTGACAAACAAATTTCTTCACGTGTCCAAAAGACTGGTTTCAGGTGAACTGCTTTGAGCACTTATGACAGAACGTCCAGTGTTCGCATTTATCCAAGATTTTGTCATTTTAAAAATTTAATGTTCTTGTAAGAAAGTTGTTATTTAGAGATTTCGTAATCGAGGTTATAGGCTTTCGATATACAACCCTTCTGTGATTGGTTTTTTTGGCAGAGAGTATCGGCTTTCATTATCCTGATATCTCAAACCCATTCCATCGAAAATCCGCCATTATGTGGCATTGTCATGTTGAGATCTTCGTCGGGGCCAAACGTCCTAACATGGGGGCGTATTCGGAAGTTTGGAGCTGGGCTAGCTCAGGTGTCGCCCTTATCCGCTCCGGTTTCCAAAATTACGAGATTCCCTCGCTGTATCAAAACATGTAAAACTAAATTAAACAAACACCTTTACAACGGCAGAGTGGTAGTGATTGGATAAATAAAAAAACTGGCATTTCACTGACCAGCTAGCAAGTGCGATTGAAACTCTTACCTGCTGTAGCATGTGTCCGCCATCCCAGTACTTGTAAACTGTAAAATGTTCTAGAGTTTGAGACCGCAACACAGCTAGTAAATAGCGCCCTCTAACTAACCCATCTGATTTGGTGATTTCCATGGCGTACCTCTCCTATCTAATTCTTCCTTTCTAACGAACCCAACACTTTGTGCAATGAATTTAATTCCCTGTATATTATACAGTGTTCATGAGCACTTTAGATTCATCGAATTTCGACCATGCAATGTTTTTCAGCATCTTTTAACTCTGACAGACTCATTTACGCACAATAATTTATATCCCCCGAAAAAGATAATTTAGGAACGATGTAGTATATATTAAAAAGAAAATATTTTATTTCAAACAAATTTAAACAGGGTTGCAATGTATTCTGCAAGTAAAAACTCCTGCCATCAAATAAATGAAAAAAATTAATTGAATTGGCACACAGAAAAAAATTTAATTGAAGTATTAACAGTCCCATATATAATCTCAAGAAAGCCCAGCATCTGAGTGCTCATTAATTCCAGAACATACAATAAGGATAAAAATAGTATCGGTTTGCATTTTTTCCCGCGTGCATCTATTTATCTCAATGAATTAAAAAAAGAAGTCATCATTTTGAAAGTGAAACTAATCCAGCATTTTCTTCTTTTCTTATACAAGTTCTTCTTTCTATAAATGGAATAGACAGCCGATGTCTATTGGTTAACTAGCATTCCTTTTCACTTTGGTATGTTTGTCTTATGAATATATATATATAGGCAGATTTTTTATGAAAGCTGATGCATTACAAAGGAAAGTTCTAAAAAAATTCATTAAACATTAATAGTCGTTTATATGTTTGTTTTGTTATACAAATTCTGCAAGTATAACGAAAAATGTTTTCCGTTTTCACTTTCCGTATACGAAACATTAGAGAGAAGTTATAAAATAATAAAATGAAAAACAAATTAGGACGCCTTTAAATTTAAAATCACCAATTGATTTTACGAGATCTTCAAATGAGATGAAAAACAAAAAATATACAATAAATAATTAACATTTAATAATAATAATAATTTAATAAGCAGTTTAAATTTTGACATATAACCTTCTTCACACTTAAACGAGAATCACAAATGTAAGTTCTTTAAAAATCTTTGTTTTTCATTGTTAAATGCTGTCTTCTCAGTCCCAACACAGTAAAAATCACACTAATGTAAGTCCCAAAGTTACTTATAGATGGAGCTGTTGCCAAGTTTAAATACTGAATTAAATAATTTATAATAGAAAGAGTATTGAATCGAAAAAAATTTGATTATGAGTTCACCCATTATACATTTTTTAGACTACCTTGAGATCTGATAAACCATATTTGGAAAAATATTATCGCCTACCATGTGTATAGTGAGTCAAGTGTTATTCAAAACCAACAAGCTAATGGATGAAATCTAACATATGATTTTTACTCAAAATTATAGACATCTCTCAAATTTGGAACCAAATTTACAACGAAACTGTTCAGATCATCTATATGGTATTTGAACATGGTAGTATCAAATACAGCAATTATATGAATTAAATTTCATGTCGTTCTTTTACACAAGACATTGTAGATCTGACCAAATTTTGACCACGTCGAAAGGTACCCCTCCTGTTAATCTGTTTATAAGTGTGTTAAATGAATATGATTAATTGAGAAAAAGCTGTGGATGATCTATACTTTTACATCAAAATTGTAGTTCTGTGTCAAATCCCTGTTCTAAATCTGTTAAAGGGAAAACTGTATCGTTTCTCGAGAATTCATATGAATTTAGACATATTGCAGAAATTGTAGGATGGTAAATCAATAATTTTGATTATTTATTATAGATGGTCTGCTGCCACATTTGAAAGGATTTGATCTAAATCAAATTTAGATGAGGGATCCTTTAAGTAAGGTACTTTTCAAGAAGCTATATTCTCAATACTATGTAGCAAAACTGGAAAATATTATATGCAAATGCAGAAAATCATTGGAGGATGCTTTAAATCTCAAATATGAAATTATTTTCTCGATATATTTAACAAAAAACTAAGTTTAGAAGAAGTACAAAGATTGTGCTTTAATGAAGTCTTCTTTCCAATTTAAAATATTATTCAATAAAGAAAATGTTTAATCAAAATCTTTTATAAACGAGAAGACGGATTAGCAAATGCAAATGTAAGGAGTTATTTTTAATATTTTGGAAGATGGATAAAACAGGTTGATGGATGGATATCATCCTGCTTGCAAAAATGAGGACGCGGGAAAAATATTTAAATTCTTTTTCTCCTGTTCACTAACTTCGGTAGAATATCTGTAATGCCCTTCTATGTTCTTAAACAAATGTTTTAAATACCGAAATCAAGAGAACTGCTCAGCACAATACTCCTTTATCCTCCAAGAAACATCTTAGACTATTCAACGGTATTATCATCGTTTAATTAAAATTCTATGGAATTTCTTGAATAATCAAAGGTGATATGAAAATCTTTGCAAAGTTAAAATTGAATAATTTTTTGGTACTAATTGGCACTTTCTGGGTAATTTCTGTTTTTGGTAAAAGAAGGGATATATTGATAAAATTTTATCTTATTCGTCGAGAGACTTATATAACAAGATGATTAAGCCTTGACTATATTTAAAGTTTTACAACTATTTCCCATTTCGAGTTGTTTTCTCGGTTATGTCCTCTCAATATAACCGTTAGGAAATGATTCCTCAAATTGAGCTTTTAATCCAATTCTTAATATTCATTAATTTAATTAAATTGGTACATTTAAGCGTTGTGGAGGAGACAAGATCAGAAATATTGCTTTGTGCATAAACTAAAATGTTCACAATTTAACTGTCTTAGAAGAATCATTGATGTGTCTAGTGGCTATTTTTTGAGGACAAGATTTTCCCTTATAGTGATAATTCTATTAACAGCGATTCATAAATCTTCCTCGAAATCTTGACTATTTAAAGTTTTACAATTATTTCGACTTTGCTTTCAAACTTTAATCCATCTAATATGACAGGTTATAAAACGATTTTCCGAAAATAACTTTTATCTAATATTAAATGTAAGGCTGTGGAGACGAGATAAATTTCCCTATTGCACAAACTACGCTTAAATGGTTTCAATTTTAGGGTTATTAGAAAGAACCATAGTAGTCTGGTGGCAGTCTCGTTGGTTCGAATTCGACATCCGTTCCGCATTGTTCAATTGAAATAAACTTATTAACACAGACTATAAGCTTTCCTCGAAACTTGATAATTCCAAAGTTTTACAATTATTTCCATTTAGATGTTCCGAACTTAGGTCCTCTAATATGACGATTATAAAATGACTTCTCAAACTGACGTTTAATCCAATATTAAATTTCATTAGAACAAAGCTGTGGAGGAGACACGAAAGGTATTTTCTTACCGTACTAACTGGAAGCATAGCATGTCAATTTAAAAACCTATTCAAAGAGCCTTAGTGGTCTGCAGCTAAAGTCCCAGCTGGACAGAGCCGGCAGATAGCCGTCTGAGACCTAAATTCCCATATATGTTCATCGACAGCCGCAATGTTGAAATTGACTCTCCCTTGACCTTTCTTCTTCAACCTTTTCTAAAAAAGTAACAGAAGTCATCACTGTCATGACTTAATATATTGCATACAAAAGGTACTGTTTGCTAGCAATGGATTTCCGAGATCACTACACTTTTGGACGAGTTTTTACACCAGGAAGGGTGTCAGACAATGGAGTCATTGAGCATTGTTCCGGAGTTCTTGTTATATACTCAGTAAATGTAAACATCACCTTCCATTCTCTTCACTTTCCTCCTTGGTTTTGATGAAAAATAATTCGCTCTGCGATGCGCAAAAGCGCGGAGGGTTTCGAATCCGTTGCTAAACAATAGGTTGATAGTGCACACGGTACCACATCTTCTTAAGACTTTATACCTTCCAGTCAGGTAAGTTTTTTGATCTGCACTGTCACTCTTCAAGCGTAATTTATTACGCGTATTCAAACATTTAGTTATAAAACGTTCTTGCTATTTGTTAGGTTGGAGTAAATTTATTTTAGTAATAACATGATTGCAAATTTCCCATTGTAGGCGGTATTGCAAAAATGAAACTAAAAGGTTATTTAGATGATTTGGTGAATAGGCAATCATTGAGCGTATTAATAATTTCAGCTTTTCTT
>BGPR01040379.1:0-13980 GCA_013235015.1 Araneus ventricosus | reverse complement strand
TTCCTCGGCTTAAAGAAAGGTTATTAATTATTCTGCAAATTTCATCAGCTATCTTGAGAAAGAAATTATTGGAATGTTGAATCAGTAATTTAATTTTTTTTAAAATTATATTGTTAATTTATTAATTTTGCTTATTTTTTTCTTCACAAAGTATCGTATTATTATATCATTAACTTCCTTTCATCTGTAGAGGAGGGTGGTAGTGTCTCGGTTTTGAGACAGGAGGAGAGAGAGTTGGAGACCCGATTCAGCCACCAAAGTTTAGTTATATAAGGTGTGCCCAAATGAAAAAGAGTCATTACCTGTATCTGCCTTATATCAAATCCCAGTGAGTTAATGTGCTAGCCGATAGATGGCGTGGTAGTATTCCCAGTTGCACTTGCGTAGTTAACGGCTTCGCATCAATGTCCTCATTTCTGGAGAGTTGTTTCCGCAGTTCGTTGCATGATGGATTCCTCCAGATCAGCACAAAGAGCAGTTATCCAATTTCTTCGCGCTGAAGGGGAGCATGCTTCACAAATTTATCTCCGGATGAAAGAGGTGCACGGAGAGCAGTGTTTCGCACGGTGCACCATATTCATGTGGTGTCAGAGTTATGAGGCGGGATGCGTAAACATCAAGGACTTGCCATGGCCCTGCGCAGGCGCACGTTGTGACAGACAGTGCCTCGATTTCTTCTGTGGATGAGCTCATACGGCAGAATCGTCGGATCACCACACGTGAAATTGCTGTTGAACTGTCGATACGCAAAGGAACTGTGCATCACATAATCCACAAAAAATTGGTTATGGCAAAGTCTGTGCACAGTGGGTGCCCAAGCATCTGTCAGAGAATCAGAAGACGGCGAGATGGTTTACTGGATCCGTCAGCAACCCAGGAGTTTCTGCACTGAAGCCATCCACTCCCTTCCTACGCGCTGGGATCAGTGTATCAATGTCAATGGCGATTATTTATAGTTGTACTGTTCCACATGAACTGTAATTAGAATATTGTTATTAAAATTTCTTTACATATAACTGTAGTCTCCTTTTCTTTTGGGCTCACCTTATATTAAGGTCCCGCTAGAACCAGTACCAGAGAAATTTTCGGACAGATGTAGTACTTTTGGACGGGGTCAGATGACGACAATGACGTCTGAACTGGCACGTCCCTTTCCAGACTTTTACACCAGCGGGAGGACCTGCCACAAAATATAAGACATGCACGCAAGTGCCTGATGCACTTTAAATCCAACGGTACCATACGTCGGACCTTTGGTAGGGGTGGAAGTTTGGAGTCGGTAGTGCTCTCGTCGTTTGACCATAGTTCAAAATGGACAGAGGTGAACGGATTTGGTCAAACTGTGATCAGTGAAGAAGTCCTCATCAAACGGAATGTTTGCTTAATCTAAACTTAATATTTCCTATTCTTTTTCTTAAACAGTTCAGAATGATTGCTGTAATAACATGTTGTCAAAATGTTAATGAGTAACAGTTTAGTATCATATTTATTGCTAAATGACTGTCGTAAAATTATGAAAATGCCAGAATTACTACTTATTGATTCAACTCGCATATAGAAGATTGAAAAATCAAGTGAATTCGAAATCAAAATCACGCCGAGGAAAAAATATTATTTTGTTCTTTCCGATGCTTATATTTAATTACGCATTTTTACTCAGCCATCCTTCTTATTACCGGTGGCGACAATTTCAAGCAAAAAAGAGATGAAAGTAAAAAAAATCGATGTTATCTTAATAGGACACTTCTTAAAAGTAATCTTGTCATTTTTTCTCAGAAGTGAAAATTTCCACGAAAAATGACAAAGCTAGAGCTGACATTAATATTTTACTCATCTGAATCGTGAAAGGATTGTAGCTTTCTAATTAAAATACCTGCATCCTTCTATTTTAAACACGTTAATTAAGACTTTTCTTGTTAACGAAGGCATAAACAATTTCTTCAACTTTGTTGATTTCAATAATGATTCTCCGACTTCTTTTCAGAGAGTTAATAAGCACTTATTTGTTCTTTAAGCACATAAAATGACAACTTAATTCCCCGATACGTCTGGCGCCTTCACAAGAAATGATGTCAGTTAATTATCTGGTGTTTTTCCAAAACTCTTTTTATCTCTTTGTTGCCATTCCGTTAAAATTTAAATCATTTTTATGTCTTTTTTTTAAATCTTTGATTTTGAAAGCTGTGAAAACGATTTTTTTTAATTCCGTTAGATTTTTATTTTCCCATCTTTTCTCTAGAAGAAGAGGGGAAAAAATGGTATGATTTGGTAGTGTAATTTTTTGCCCAGCCGTAAACGAAGAATTAAATCTTTTCTAAAGATTTCATTTATTTGGTTTTGAAGTACTTTTTGAAACTTTTCTTTAAGTCTTGTTTGAAATGCAAAAACAGAAAAGAAAAAATAGGTTTTCAAAGGAATAATTATGATTTGCTTTTTTTTAATAAGTGATTTAAAAATGAGTTGGATGCGCGAATTTTCTTACTTTTCGAAAGTGATCATATTTTAAATTAGTATTTAAAGCCATGAAACATCATTAGAAATGATTAATCTTTTTCTCAATTTAAAAAAGCGTCAAAACATAGTCAAAGGAAATAATCAGATTTAGAATTTATATCTGAGTTAATTATTTAGTTTTATTTCTTTAGATTTAAAAAGGAATGAAAGAAAAGAAGGCTTAAAATTGCTACAAAATAACACAAATGCTACGTTTTTTGCGTTACATTTTGGGTGGAGATATGAACTTTTCATCATCTGTCAGTAACGCCAACAGCTTTTATGGATTTCAGGGGAAAAAAGAGTTAGCTAATTAACTTTTTAAAATATTTTATTTATTTATTTTTCAAATGTGTTATTCATTTCTGCTTCGGATTTAAAATTCATTGGAGTGATAAAAGCAACAGATGGAAAATAAAATTACACCGCCCACTTATATCATTGTTTCAATCAATCAAGTTAATAAGTACTTCATTTTTTATTAGCTACATGCAAGAAGAAAAAAGATCAGATAATAAAAAATGAATTGGAATAAGTTATTGCTGTTTTAGAGGATTATAAACACATTTTTGAGTACTTTTTCCTTCTAGGCTAACTTTTTAATTTTGTGGAATATGGGCAGAAAATGTCAGGCTTCTTGAATTTCCTCCTTTCTAAGCTAAAAGTTTTTCATACCATAGAAACAGCCGGCGGGATCACGGTGGCCTGATGAGTGAGTTTCGACTTCGGGGTCAGAGGACAACATGTTTGAGGTTCTGGCGTAGATCTAGGGTTGGTTCATGTAAAATCTGTCAAGGGTCAAACATCTTCAAGACGGTTTCAAACCGGCACAAATGTTGCTTTCGTCAATTGACTAAGCTTCAAAATGACAAGTTTCGTCCTAAGATATCCATCGTGTAGCTTCTTAACTGGACATCAACTTAATAAATCAAATTTGAGCATAGGAAAATGAATTAAGCAGGTAAAGAAAGGAAAAATAAAGATTTAATACATTATTAACTGGTTACGTTGGTTAAAAAGGGAGCTTGAGTTTTTTTTAACGTGTTCTTATCGATCGCTGTACTGGAAGCTATTATAAGGTTTGCTATAAAACCCTGAACTGTACTGCGATCCTAAAAGGACCGCGGTGTTTGTGTGGCTCATACTCAGCTTCGTAAGCGGAGAGTCGCGGAAGACCCACGGTGTCTATCCATGAAAAACCCACTGTGTTTATCCATGAAAGACCCGCAGTGTCTATCGGCTTTATGTACATTTAATCTGTCGAAGGCTTAACGTCCTCGCGTTTAAATGGTGTTCAAGTTTGAAGAGGAATATCGGCCACGGTTAAAATTACGAGGTACATCCCAAAAGCGCCCGTGTGCGTGCGTGTGTGTGTGTGGTATCGAAACGGTTATAAAAAGGTATTGTACAATGTTGTACGATATTGAACAATATTCGCAATATTGCATAATATTATGCAATATCTAGCTATTGGGCCACGATTAGATTTTACACCCTGTATATAAGTAGTATATCTGCTTACTACTAACTTTATTTATGATATTCTATGAGTGATATTTATGATATGCACTATATGCCCAAAAGTATCCGGACACTTTCAGATTTTCACATTTTTTACAATTTCTTCGGAAAGGTTCTTCTTCTCTGTGGGTTCAACTGACTAACTTTAAACTTCGACCATGTGAAGAATAGACTCTAACTCACATTTTATATTAAAGATTCGGTACTGAGGGAAATTAAGGGACCGTCTACAAACTGATAAAGACAAAAACTGTTTTGGCCCACCCCGCTTCACAGAATACAGATAACAAAATGAAACTTTCAGAAATGGTTATGTTAAATGTGCATAATATTTACAGGAATTTTTGTAAACTCAACACAAATATTTGGGAAGATGTAAAGGTTGTCTAAAAAAATCCAAAATTTTCTCGCCTGTTTTTTTTCTTATAACATGCTCTCTCTGTGTGCTATTCTCTGTTATATTATATGAAACTTACAGAAAAAATGACAATATGTTAGAGAAGCAATTTCTAAAAATTTGAAAAAATGCTTTTGAATATTAAAGGAAATATCAGCATTTTTAGTAAATAATGTTTTACGGCGAATGCTCAAAACATAGCGTAATTTTTCTTTCACAACTTTAAAGCCAGATATATAGGACAACTTATATAAAAACATTCCGTTAAATAACATTATTATTCAGAAAGATATCTGCATTACAACGAGCAGAATTTTAGCTCTTGTCGAAGAGAAGCTAAAAGATGAGGGGTTGTACACAAATTGATATTTTTTAAACTTATATCTTTGAATAGTTATAATGAATTGTATAGTGATTAGAATTTGCTGAATACCCGTAAACACTTATCAGTTACGTGCATAACTTAAATTCCAGCTAATTAGGCACTGTAAATAACAAAAATTTTATTACTTTAATTATATTATTTACTTGATTATTAACTAGTTGCATATTGTTACAATTTTACGGCCAAACGATATTTTTAAATATATTTCTTTTATGGCCAAACGATTTTTTTTTATCTAATTAATATCTTTTCTTAAAATATTTCAATAATTCTATAAATATATATTTTTTATTCGTTACAGATATTGCAAGTGTTCATGGGTATTCAGCAAATTCTAACCACTATACAATTCAATATAACTATTCAAAGATATAAGTTTAAAAATATCAATTTGTGTACAACCCCTCATCTTTTAGCTTCTCTTCGACAGGAGCTAAAATTCTGCTCGTTGTAATGCTGATATCTTTCTGAATACTAATGATATTGAACTGAATTTTTTATATAAGTTGCCCCATATATCTGGCTTTAAAGTTGTGAAAGAAAATTACGTTATATTTTGCGCATGCGTAGTAAAAGATTATTTACTAAAAATGCTGATATATCATTTAATATTCAAAAACATTTTTACAAAATGCTTCTCTAACATATTGTTATTTTTTCTGTAAGTTTCGTATAATATAACAGAAAACTCTGCATGTTATAAGCAAAAAACAGGCGAGAAAATTTAGGATTTTTTAAGAAAACCTTTATATCTTCCCACATATTTGTGCTGAGTTTACGAAAATTGCTGTAAATATTATGCACATTTAACATAACCATTTCTGAAAGTTTCATCTTGTCATCAGTATTCTGTGAAGCAGGGCGGGCCAAAACAAGTTTTGTCTTCATCAGTTTGTAGACGGTCACCTAATTGCCCTCAGGACCGAATATTCAATGTAAAATGTGAGTTACAGTCTATTCTTTACATGGTATAAATTTAAAGGCCGTCAGTTAAACTTTTCCGGAGAAATTCTAAATAATGTGAAAATCTGAAAGTGTCCGGATGCTTTTGGGCATATAGTGTATATGAAGCAATATAAAGTATATGAGACTCATATAATTAGTTATGGACTGGATTAAAACAACACAAGGACGCGTTCTTTATTTAAATTGCAAATTTGCGAGCACCATCTTTATTATTTCTTAAACTCTGCGTCCCAACTGGAAAGATGTCATATTTATCGCCAATTTTGGCTTTCATCCGTGGCAGGCAGTGAATGCATCCCTTTCAAACAGCAATTTGATCTATTTTTTTCTCGCCAGGATACTCATTAAAATAATGTGTCCGTCTAGACGTGGTGTTGAAGAGAAGTGAAGTGTTCTATTAGAGATGCTGAGAAAGCCTATCTCCCCTCCTAGCTGAAGTTAATTAAAGTTGCATGTTTTTGTTTCTGGCAATCTTTTAAAATCTCTCTCTACCTCCACGACATGATTTGTTGGGAAACGCATTTCTTCCTTTTTTTTTATGGTCTTCGTGTGAACTATACCATATCTTGGATCGAAAAATGCTAATTTAATGGCTGTGAGGGGAACGTATTAAATTTTAGTTCGGAGTACTGAGTCTTTTCTTTTTTTTCCTCTCTGATCCTTTGCATTTAAATTTTCGTTCAGAACAGGATGGAAATAGGTTTATTTTGTTTTTTCTTTTTGTGTTTTACTGTCCTAACCTTATCGAAATAAATCGATATCATTTTTTTATATTTATTTTACAGATTTTAAATTAGTCGTGATAATGAACAAAATGAAGGTCACTGGGTACGTGGAGTGGGTTTGTTTTAAAATGGAGCAGAAACTGGGTATTTAATGTGAAGTTCACGTTTTTTACTTGCTTGACTTAGATGTTCGCCTGAGTGCCAGTGCCTATACACTTTTCCTCAACATGAGTGTAAAACGGGACCTTGTGAAAACCTCGCAAATTTAGCTAAAGAACATTTTGAGTTTGCACGTTTCTAACATGCTGAAGAACATTAAATTATTTGTTGTTGAAAATGGACAATGAAGTGTTTTAAAAAGATCTGCAATTTATACTAAGCAGTGGCGAATCTAGGATTGGGGTCGGGGGGGGGGCTGAGGTCATAAAATTTTGTATCGTCATGATGAATGTCAAACCTCAAGGATAAAGTAAACCAAAACACTTTAACTTTACAGACTTCACTCACCTGACAATAAGAATCATAAAAAACAATACAATACTTTCGATAATTTGATAAAAATTACAATGAAATAACTAGCCAAAAAGTGTCTTCGACCGCGTCAAAGCTATAAGTACAAGTGGAATGACTACAAAAATAGGAAAATTTTCGAGCCTGTCAAGCCAGAAAGTAATGTTGAAACGTTTTTATTATTTTTTAAAAACAGGGAAATTTTTAAAAAACAGTTGTAATGATGTTAAATAAAATCAAGAATTCTGGCTTGGCTCTGGGGGGGGCTGAAATCCGATAGCCCCCCCTGGATTTGCCACTGATACTAAGTATAATAAATGAATGCTGAATTCCATTCTGGGACAAAAAAACAACATCATTAAATTTAATTCTTCTTCCTACAGTTAGCTCGCAGAATAGGAACTTTTCATTGCAACAGAATATGCGTTAACTGGTTGAGTCGACTTCGTATAAAGGGACAGGCAGCGCTCCTTATCCAGTTATCAGATTGGGTTGTAGTCTAGGGGCGTCATTAAACAAAGGCACCTGAAAATTCATTGTACTGATTTTATTTTAATTTTGAAAAAAAATGTTTCATAGTTACAATTTTAAGTACATTAAAAGTAAAAATATTATTATGAATTGTAACTAAACAACCATCGATTTTGTAAAGTTACATAAACATGTATATCAGTTCGAAAAAATATTCATACAGAGACAATCAATGAGAAAATTCTAGTCTGTGCGTGTAATAGAAGTCAGCTACATTATCAGTGCTAAAGTAGGTAGCTGCACATTGATATTTAGCATCATAGTTTGCTTTCCAATTATTTTATTAAATCAAATATTTTCATGTTCAACTTTGTTAAGACGGTCCTGGGAATAAGAATAATCTATTTGGGAAGGGAGTTGGGCCGTGACCAACGGTTAGGCTAGCCGTTGTTGCCTGCAAAGTGAATTAATATTTAAAATCGTTGAAATTATTCTTTTTATGAAGTACGATTCGATAGATAAATGGGAGGAAAAGACGAAAAAGTTGAAAGCCAATGAATGTGAACAATAAAATAAACGTTAAAGAGTTTGATGCAAAAGATTAATCAAAATGGAAACCTTATCGAGTTATTAAACATTTTAATCTTTTACCCAAACAGTATGAAGTCCAATAATTAGTAATATTGAATGCTGTTAAATTAATTGTTTTGAGGTGTGAAATCTAGCTGAATTATAGGATGGACAGTAAAATATTTACATAATTTACCTGCTGCAATTTCTTTATTATAGAAGAAAGCGTAAACAAATGTGTTATTAAAATATATTCAGTTACGCTAAACTTATCAAAGCCATCAAATTATTTTGTTACATGTCATTAAGGTTTCTAATGTAGGTATAATGCTAGAAAATGTTTCCTGATTCTAAAATTAGCTCAGAATTATTATCTTACGTGTCATTAAGAGTACTTTTTTTTCTTTATAGATTTGTCTTCAAGCTATTGGAAGTTATCAAATTATTTCAAGAAATTCTACAAAAGGTAAGATTTTTGTAGTGTATCTATTTTGAAAACAATATTCAGCGGATATTAATTTGTTATGTTATGTCAGAAATGAGCCCGAGATGACCTATTATTTCAGCTTTTTAAGAAAACTTCTTTCGGCAAAAAAAGTTACTTATTATAAATATTTCTTATTTGTTGAAAAATTTTCGTCGTATTTTTTGAATACATTTAGGTTAATGAAGGAATTTGTTTTTGAATTTAGCCGTGGAATAATACTGTGTGAATTACTCATACTCTTATTTTATTTGGTAATTTTGATATTTTCGTTGATACCTTTGCAAACTATTATTCGAAAAAAAATCATTTTTATGTCATTAAAATAAACTAGTTTTTCGCTTAACGCAATTTGATTACTGTGTTATTTTTTTCTCTGGTTTTTACTAATTTCTTTTCAATCGAATATTTATTTATTCTAATTGGATAACTATTTATAAAAGATTGATGCTTATTCACATCTCTTATTTTGTTTCATTTTTTAATGTGATTGTCTTTGTCCATTTTTAAAAGGCCTTCCTCCGCCTCGTTATCTTTCGTTACATTAAATATTGATTATGAGTAGGGTTGCCATAGCTGCCAAGCATTGATACGGAACGTTTGAGTGCTAAATAAATAAAACATGCAAAGTGTGTAGTTAATGGTTTATTTTGCTCTGATAAAAAATCAATATAGTTTAAGCAATCTAATAAAATGAAAAAAAAGATGCAAGTTTAATCCTTTTTAGCCCAGTCATATTTTAGAGTTGATTTTACTTTCTAAATTACACTATTTTCTTTTTTCACATAATTATAAAATTAGACGCAAGTCGTTTTAAAATTATAATGACAAATCAAAATTGAGTCAGTTGTCTGCTCTGACCCACGTCCTACTACCACGACCTACTATGTTTATTTTGTCCTACCATTGAGTTGACATTAGTGAAAATATTCTCTCCACATTTACATTGTTGGCTGAATAAGCAAGTGCATTTTCGCATAGCTTTTACAAGACATGACTTCTGATAATTTATTTTGTATTTGCAAAAAGTCACAGCCATTTCTCTTCCACATACTCAATTTCATAGTTGCTTCGCAGTTTTGGTTGGTATTATTTTTCTCTAAATATTCTTTTAGATATACAAACTGGTTGAATAGAGTCTCATTGTTAGCAATAGCAGTATTTCTTATTTGTAAATTGTTCAGTGAGTTTAGGATGAATACGGGACTGAATAGTGAAATACGGTGGCGGTCTCGTTTATACGGGACGTATGGCAACCCTAATTATAGGTGAACTATTTAATCCTTAAGATAATCAATAAGTGTTATTAAAAGCCTCTAAGCGACCGAACCGACTTTTTACGTTTTTTATGTTCATCTAGAAAGAATATAATTTAAATTTGTATACATATCTTTTAAAAATATTTTACCCGTAAAATTTTAAGGATTTCAGCAATTCCATTAAACATTTTTAAAAAATTGGTTTATCCTTTTAAAAACCTAATTTATCAGACCTTAAGGTTATTACATCGAAATAATTAGGTACTTGAAGTGTTTATTTACTTACAACCCGCCCCGGCCCAGCCTACCCGAGAGGGAGCCTTCCACAGCCGGAGGGGAAACATAAAATAAAAGAAATGAACTACATTAAAAAAAGAATTTACAAAGACCCCAAGGGGTGAGCAGAACAATTTAAAAATCATCGTTTATAAAAATGAACTAAAAAAAAAGATAAAGAGCAAAAACACGAAGCAAAAAAAGATAAAGAGCAAAAACACAAAATGCTAAGAGCAACAACACAAAAAGATTAACATTAAAAATAGAAAAAGGTTAAGAGCAAAACCCTTGAAGTGTTAAATATAATTATTAATTCAAGGAATAATAAGATCCATGCGTTTTCCATAATTAAAAAAAAAAAGCTGTCTCCCATTTTATATCATACGCCAGTCATTATATGTGAGCGAATGTCGTGCCTTCCCCAAAAGCCAGCATACCCTCAGTGTGCTTGAAGTTCAGTGTGCCGCCTGCACGCAGAGAAAATGGGATCGGATGGAGGACCCCCTCCTGTTGCATCTGCTTGGGGGGCGAGAAGGGGGATGCCTCCATTGTTCGCTCTTCCCCATCCCTTTTTCTGCGATGGAGTGCATTGATTCGGAGAGTGTAGGGATTCTGCCAAACATTTCGCTACTCGGGTTCCGATATGTTTGCTGCCCAAGTTCCGGATACGCGATGAAAACGATAAATGCAGCGGTCGATTCCCCTTTCAGTTTTATTCAGGAAGCTTTCTGTTCGGAAATTCGGTGTAAATTTTCATAAATATTTTTCTACAGTTCAGTTACAGTGGTGCATTTGATTTAGGGAATGGAATGTAGAATGTTCCAAAATTAACGAATTTTTTTTCTGGAAATGAATATTTTCTGTTATTGGAAATTAGTTTTTTTTTTTAAAAGATAAATAGTTTAGAAAACACGAGTTTCATTATTGAGGGAAATTTTACTACTTATTACAAGAAAAGGTTATGCTATAGTAAAATAATATTTATTAATTATAATGAATAAATTAAATTTAATAAATTAATGCCCCCAGCTAATGAAATCCTTCAAACTAATAAAATGTTATCCTATTAAACTATGAAGAAAATGCGACTGAAAAAGTAAAATAGACCGTTTTAATACAGTGGAATTCGGTGACGAGACCACAATGAAAATTTGAATTATCCAAAAATTCGAATTCAGCAAAGCTGTTTATAAAAATGAGTAAAGTAAGTGAAAACGACTTTTTAAACTAAAAGTGGTAGTAAAAATTTATTTTAAATTTGTTAAAATTTTAATAAATATTCATAATTTATAAATAACAGTAAGTAGTTTTGATAATTATAATTAAAAAAATTTATAATTTTAAAAATAATTATTTCAGTAAAGAATTAAGTAACTTTAATAATGAAACTGTATAAATATACCAGTGTCAAACAACGAAACAGTATTTAATTTTACAATGAAACTTCAAAATTAGTCTTCGAGTAAATTAAAGACTTAAAAAAAAAATATTCACTTCCAATCACAGAGGACCCAAGCTACGGACCTATTTAACTAACAAAAACATTTCATATATAAAAACAATTTTTTTTTTAGTTTTAGCTTCGAATTAACTGAAATAAATTCGAACATCATTTTTTAATAAGAAATTCAAGGGATCAGCGAAAAAAACTGAATTACCTACAAAATCGAATTAAAAACGTTCACATTATCAAGTTCCACTGTACATTTTAATTTATGTAATTATAAAAGTATTTCTGTTATTAGGAATAAATTACCTTTAACTGCAGCTCAACTGTCCAAAATTACGGAATCAATTTTTTCCCCCTCATGTCGGATGGCAACAGCTTACAGATGGGCGTTATCACTTGTCTGAAATTCGTAGACAACCATTGTTTGATGTGATGTAAACAAGCCGCTGTGTATCAGAAAGAAATGATAGTCACGAAGACCCGTATTTATGATGAGTAGGCCTATTTGTCCCTTGAAGACCGTGGGAAATCTGAAATAAATTTCGTTTTCGTGCATATTGAATGGTATTTTCACTTTTGAGGGAAACCAGTGAAATTACATATATTTGTTGTGAAATGAAATTGTGCGATATTGTGGGTCAACTCTTTTTCGAACGGTCTTATTCTAGAATACGTTGATTCGGATGTTGACAAATTTCTTTTGTGAATGAATGTTTAGTGAAATAGCTTTGGAAACAAGAAAAGTATAGTTTATAAAATTATTTAATTTTATCAAATATCTGATTAAAGATCTTTATTTTATAATTTAAAAAATATAACTTCATATAATTCTAATTTTGCAGATGAATTGATATAAATTTTATAAAAATTAGAATAATCAGTTAATGGTTGTTTAGAATAGCGTGCAATTTTTACTCATTTAATATGAATTCTTAATAATTCAAAAAATAATTTTTATTCAATTTAAAAAAATATTTTTTGGTTTGTATTTCTTATAACGCAATGTTAAAGCTAATTTACAACGTCTTAGATATACGAAATTATTTCATTGACCTATTCGAGTCATAAGGATATTAGCAGACGATTTTTTTCTCTCCAATAAAATTAAAATTCTTTAATTTTTGTCGACGAAACTTTATAATCTTGAACTCCAGTATTTATTACAAAAATAATAATTTGAGTTATATCTCTCCATTGAACAATTTGATGAAATATCTGAATTTCTGTCTACAATTAAATTTCTGTCCATATTTGATAGAAAACATTTTCAAATTGAATTTTTTGATAAAGCGATGATCCGACATATTTATGCCGATACTCAGATTCCAATCCAGGTGATACACCTGTATGAATTTTAAAAAAAGAAACGCCATTTCACAATTAACCACGAATTTTCATCACACAAAACCGAACCAAAACAAAACCGTTCCCCGCATGCCTAAATAACGTCATCCAGACAGCTTCTCGCGACGGCCAGATGGCGCTGTCGGCAGCCAGATTCCATGTGACGTAACGTCGCGATTCCGTCCATCGACAGCAGCTGTAGCTCCTTCCACAGACACACTGCGAAGGTCGATCGTTCGGGTGAGTAACCGGCAACCAAGGACATCCCAGTGTACCGGTAACAACATCAGGGAAATAGTAGTGTACACACGTCGTGTGGTTCCTCTCAAAATTTCGCAGCATGCGTGTGCGCGCGGCGAGCGTTTCGCCGCCTGCGAAACCACCGATCTTCTGCGATACCTAGTGCTCATCTCGTGCTGAGTGGATTAATTTGATTTTGATACTTTGTGGTGTGTGAACGAACGACTTGGATAGTTTTTGTTTACATTTTTCGCGGAAAGGGGTGCCTACGTGGAAACCACCCAACACTTTTTCTGAGTGCTTAGGCGTTCGGATGCGTGAGTTTCCTGACCTTGTAAAGAAGTACTTTATCGGATCAATTAAGGTAAGCAGTTTTTAGTATTAAAAAAATTTGATGATGTTATTTGTTTTGGAGTCTTTTTAGTTGTTTGTGTGCTTTAGTAGGTTTTCTAGAAGTGAAGGGAATAAAATAGCCTCTTTTCAGAGTTTAATAGTTCAGAGCATAAAATATTTTGTGATAATAATAAGAATACGTTGAATCATTAAGATATTAATTATGTTAAAAATTATTAAGATAAAAAACTATGTTCCTTTTTAAAGAAATCTTGCAGAAGGTGGATATTAAATATGCATGCCAATCAGAGAAAAATAATAGGTAGAAAGAACTCCGTCATCTTTCCTTTTCGTGTTTATAGGAGTTGATTTTTTTTTTCTTTCAAATTTCCTTTCAATGTGCATTGTCACATAATGCACCGCATTTGAAAGTGAATTTAAATAAAGAAATAAGCAATTTCAAACAAGAAAATGGAATGAGTCATTTTTTCTTTTAATTTCATCATGGTATGAAATTTTGCCTCATCATATTTCATTCTTTACATGTTCTTCCTAA
>BGPR01040378.1:0-13980 GCA_013235015.1 Araneus ventricosus | reverse complement strand
TTCCTCGGCTTAAAGAAAGGTTATTAATTATTCTGCAAATTTCATCAGCTATCTTGAGAAAGAAATTATTGGAATGTTGAATCAGTAATTTAATTTTTTTTAAAATTATATTGTTAATTTATTAATTTTGCTTATTTTTTTCTTCACAAAGTATCGTATTATTATATCATTAACTTCCTTTCATCTGTAGAGGAGGGTGGTAGTGTCTCGGTTTTGAGACAGGAGGAGAGAGAGTTGGAGACCCGATTCAGCCACCAAAGTTTAGTTATATAAGGTGTGCCCAAATGAAAAAGAGTCATTACCTGTATCTGCCTTATATCAAATCCCAGTGAGTTAATGTGCTAGCCGATAGATGGCGTGGTAGTATTCCCAGTTGCACTTGCGTAGTTAACGGCTTCGCATCAATGTCCTCATTTCTGGAGAGTTGTTTCCGCAGTTCGTTGCATGATGGATTCCTCCAGATCAGCACAAAGAGCAGTTATCCAATTTCTTCGCGCTGAAGGGGAGCATGCTTCACAAATTTATCTCCGGATGAAAGAGGTGCACGGAGAGCAGTGTTTCGCACGGTGCACCATATTCATGTGGTGTCAGAGTTATGAGGCGGGATGCGTAAACATCAAGGACTTGCCATGGCCCTGCGCAGGCGCACGTTGTGACAGACAGTGCCTCGATTTCTTCTGTGGATGAGCTCATACGGCAGAATCGTCGGATCACCACACGTGAAATTGCTGTTGAACTGTCGATACGCAAAGGAACTGTGCATCACATAATCCACAAAAAATTGGTTATGGCAAAGTCTGTGCACAGTGGGTGCCCAAGCATCTGTCAGAGAATCAGAAGACGGCGAGATGGTTTACTGGATCCGTCAGCAACCCAGGAGTTTCTGCACTGAAGCCATCCACTCCCTTCCTACGCGCTGGGATCAGTGTATCAATGTCAATGGCGATTATTTATAGTTGTACTGTTCCACATGAACTGTAATTAGAATATTGTTATTAAAATTTCTTTACATATAACTGTAGTCTCCTTTTCTTTTGGGCTCACCTTATATTAAGGTCCCGCTAGAACCAGTACCAGAGAAATTTTCGGACAGATGTAGTACTTTTGGACGGGGTCAGATGACGACAATGACGTCTGAACTGGCACGTCCCTTTCCAGACTTTTACACCAGCGGGAGGACCTGCCACAAAATATAAGACATGCACGCAAGTGCCTGATGCACTTTAAATCCAACGGTACCATACGTCGGACCTTTGGTAGGGGTGGAAGTTTGGAGTCGGTAGTGCTCTCGTCGTTTGACCATAGTTCAAAATGGACAGAGGTGAACGGATTTGGTCAAACTGTGATCAGTGAAGAAGTCCTCATCAAACGGAATGTTTGCTTAATCTAAACTTAATATTTCCTATTCTTTTTCTTAAACAGTTCAGAATGATTGCTGTAATAACATGTTGTCAAAATGTTAATGAGTAACAGTTTAGTATCATATTTATTGCTAAATGACTGTCGTAAAATTATGAAAATGCCAGAATTACTACTTATTGATTCAACTCGCATATAGAAGATTGAAAAATCAAGTGAATTCGAAATCAAAATCACGCCGAGGAAAAAATATTATTTTGTTCTTTCCGATGCTTATATTTAATTACGCATTTTTACTCAGCCATCCTTCTTATTACCGGTGGCGACAATTTCAAGCAAAAAAGAGATGAAAGTAAAAAAAATCGATGTTATCTTAATAGGACACTTCTTAAAAGTAATCTTGTCATTTTTTCTCAGAAGTGAAAATTTCCACGAAAAATGACAAAGCTAGAGCTGACATTAATATTTTACTCATCTGAATCGTGAAAGGATTGTAGCTTTCTAATTAAAATACCTGCATCCTTCTATTTTAAACACGTTAATTAAGACTTTTCTTGTTAACGAAGGCATAAACAATTTCTTCAACTTTGTTGATTTCAATAATGATTCTCCGACTTCTTTTCAGAGAGTTAATAAGCACTTATTTGTTCTTTAAGCACATAAAATGACAACTTAATTCCCCGATACGTCTGGCGCCTTCACAAGAAATGATGTCAGTTAATTATCTGGTGTTTTTCCAAAACTCTTTTTATCTCTTTGTTGCCATTCCGTTAAAATTTAAATCATTTTTATGTCTTTTTTTTAAATCTTTGATTTTGAAAGCTGTGAAAACGATTTTTTTTAATTCCGTTAGATTTTTATTTTCCCATCTTTTCTCTAGAAGAAGAGGGGAAAAAATGGTATGATTTGGTAGTGTAATTTTTTGCCCAGCCGTAAACGAAGAATTAAATCTTTTCTAAAGATTTCATTTATTTGGTTTTGAAGTACTTTTTGAAACTTTTCTTTAAGTCTTGTTTGAAATGCAAAAACAGAAAAGAAAAAATAGGTTTTCAAAGGAATAATTATGATTTGCTTTTTTTTAATAAGTGATTTAAAAATGAGTTGGATGCGCGAATTTTCTTACTTTTCGAAAGTGATCATATTTTAAATTAGTATTTAAAGCCATGAAACATCATTAGAAATGATTAATCTTTTTCTCAATTTAAAAAAGCGTCAAAACATAGTCAAAGGAAATAATCAGATTTAGAATTTATATCTGAGTTAATTATTTAGTTTTATTTCTTTAGATTTAAAAAGGAATGAAAGAAAAGAAGGCTTAAAATTGCTACAAAATAACACAAATGCTACGTTTTTTGCGTTACATTTTGGGTGGAGATATGAACTTTTCATCATCTGTCAGTAACGCCAACAGCTTTTATGGATTTCAGGGGAAAAAAGAGTTAGCTAATTAACTTTTTAAAATATTTTATTTATTTATTTTTCAAATGTGTTATTCATTTCTGCTTCGGATTTAAAATTCATTGGAGTGATAAAAGCAACAGATGGAAAATAAAATTACACCGCCCACTTATATCATTGTTTCAATCAATCAAGTTAATAAGTACTTCATTTTTTATTAGCTACATGCAAGAAGAAAAAAGATCAGATAATAAAAAATGAATTGGAATAAGTTATTGCTGTTTTAGAGGATTATAAACACATTTTTGAGTACTTTTTCCTTCTAGGCTAACTTTTTAATTTTGTGGAATATGGGCAGAAAATGTCAGGCTTCTTGAATTTCCTCCTTTCTAAGCTAAAAGTTTTTCATACCATAGAAACAGCCGGCGGGATCACGGTGGCCTGATGAGTGAGTTTCGACTTCGGGGTCAGAGGACAACATGTTTGAGGTTCTGGCGTAGATCTAGGGTTGGTTCATGTAAAATCTGTCAAGGGTCAAACATCTTCAAGACGGTTTCAAACCGGCACAAATGTTGCTTTCGTCAATTGACTAAGCTTCAAAATGACAAGTTTCGTCCTAAGATATCCATCGTGTAGCTTCTTAACTGGACATCAACTTAATAAATCAAATTTGAGCATAGGAAAATGAATTAAGCAGGTAAAGAAAGGAAAAATAAAGATTTAATACATTATTAACTGGTTACGTTGGTTAAAAAGGGAGCTTGAGTTTTTTTTAACGTGTTCTTATCGATCGCTGTACTGGAAGCTATTATAAGGTTTGCTATAAAACCCTGAACTGTACTGCGATCCTAAAAGGACCGCGGTGTTTGTGTGGCTCATACTCAGCTTCGTAAGCGGAGAGTCGCGGAAGACCCACGGTGTCTATCCATGAAAAACCCACTGTGTTTATCCATGAAAGACCCGCAGTGTCTATCGGCTTTATGTACATTTAATCTGTCGAAGGCTTAACGTCCTCGCGTTTAAATGGTGTTCAAGTTTGAAGAGGAATATCGGCCACGGTTAAAATTACGAGGTACATCCCAAAAGCGCCCGTGTGCGTGCGTGTGTGTGTGTGGTATCGAAACGGTTATAAAAAGGTATTGTACAATGTTGTACGATATTGAACAATATTCGCAATATTGCATAATATTATGCAATATCTAGCTATTGGGCCACGATTAGATTTTACACCCTGTATATAAGTAGTATATCTGCTTACTACTAACTTTATTTATGATATTCTATGAGTGATATTTATGATATGCACTATATGCCCAAAAGTATCCGGACACTTTCAGATTTTCACATTTTTTACAATTTCTTCGGAAAGGTTCTTCTTCTCTGTGGGTTCAACTGACTAACTTTAAACTTCGACCATGTGAAGAATAGACTCTAACTCACATTTTATATTAAAGATTCGGTACTGAGGGAAATTAAGGGACCGTCTACAAACTGATAAAGACAAAAACTGTTTTGGCCCACCCCGCTTCACAGAATACAGATAACAAAATGAAACTTTCAGAAATGGTTATGTTAAATGTGCATAATATTTACAGGAATTTTTGTAAACTCAACACAAATATTTGGGAAGATGTAAAGGTTGTCTAAAAAAATCCAAAATTTTCTCGCCTGTTTTTTTTCTTATAACATGCTCTCTCTGTGTGCTATTCTCTGTTATATTATATGAAACTTACAGAAAAAATGACAATATGTTAGAGAAGCAATTTCTAAAAATTTGAAAAAATGCTTTTGAATATTAAAGGAAATATCAGCATTTTTAGTAAATAATGTTTTACGGCGAATGCTCAAAACATAGCGTAATTTTTCTTTCACAACTTTAAAGCCAGATATATAGGACAACTTATATAAAAACATTCCGTTAAATAACATTATTATTCAGAAAGATATCTGCATTACAACGAGCAGAATTTTAGCTCTTGTCGAAGAGAAGCTAAAAGATGAGGGGTTGTACACAAATTGATATTTTTTAAACTTATATCTTTGAATAGTTATAATGAATTGTATAGTGATTAGAATTTGCTGAATACCCGTAAACACTTATCAGTTACGTGCATAACTTAAATTCCAGCTAATTAGGCACTGTAAATAACAAAAATTTTATTACTTTAATTATATTATTTACTTGATTATTAACTAGTTGCATATTGTTACAATTTTACGGCCAAACGATATTTTTAAATATATTTCTTTTATGGCCAAACGATTTTTTTTTATCTAATTAATATCTTTTCTTAAAATATTTCAATAATTCTATAAATATATATTTTTTATTCGTTACAGATATTGCAAGTGTTCATGGGTATTCAGCAAATTCTAACCACTATACAATTCAATATAACTATTCAAAGATATAAGTTTAAAAATATCAATTTGTGTACAACCCCTCATCTTTTAGCTTCTCTTCGACAGGAGCTAAAATTCTGCTCGTTGTAATGCTGATATCTTTCTGAATACTAATGATATTGAACTGAATTTTTTATATAAGTTGCCCCATATATCTGGCTTTAAAGTTGTGAAAGAAAATTACGTTATATTTTGCGCATGCGTAGTAAAAGATTATTTACTAAAAATGCTGATATATCATTTAATATTCAAAAACATTTTTACAAAATGCTTCTCTAACATATTGTTATTTTTTCTGTAAGTTTCGTATAATATAACAGAAAACTCTGCATGTTATAAGCAAAAAACAGGCGAGAAAATTTAGGATTTTTTAAGAAAACCTTTATATCTTCCCACATATTTGTGCTGAGTTTACGAAAATTGCTGTAAATATTATGCACATTTAACATAACCATTTCTGAAAGTTTCATCTTGTCATCAGTATTCTGTGAAGCAGGGCGGGCCAAAACAAGTTTTGTCTTCATCAGTTTGTAGACGGTCACCTAATTGCCCTCAGGACCGAATATTCAATGTAAAATGTGAGTTACAGTCTATTCTTTACATGGTATAAATTTAAAGGCCGTCAGTTAAACTTTTCCGGAGAAATTCTAAATAATGTGAAAATCTGAAAGTGTCCGGATGCTTTTGGGCATATAGTGTATATGAAGCAATATAAAGTATATGAGACTCATATAATTAGTTATGGACTGGATTAAAACAACACAAGGACGCGTTCTTTATTTAAATTGCAAATTTGCGAGCACCATCTTTATTATTTCTTAAACTCTGCGTCCCAACTGGAAAGATGTCATATTTATCGCCAATTTTGGCTTTCATCCGTGGCAGGCAGTGAATGCATCCCTTTCAAACAGCAATTTGATCTATTTTTTTCTCGCCAGGATACTCATTAAAATAATGTGTCCGTCTAGACGTGGTGTTGAAGAGAAGTGAAGTGTTCTATTAGAGATGCTGAGAAAGCCTATCTCCCCTCCTAGCTGAAGTTAATTAAAGTTGCATGTTTTTGTTTCTGGCAATCTTTTAAAATCTCTCTCTACCTCCACGACATGATTTGTTGGGAAACGCATTTCTTCCTTTTTTTTTATGGTCTTCGTGTGAACTATACCATATCTTGGATCGAAAAATGCTAATTTAATGGCTGTGAGGGGAACGTATTAAATTTTAGTTCGGAGTACTGAGTCTTTTCTTTTTTTTCCTCTCTGATCCTTTGCATTTAAATTTTCGTTCAGAACAGGATGGAAATAGGTTTATTTTGTTTTTTCTTTTTGTGTTTTACTGTCCTAACCTTATCGAAATAAATCGATATCATTTTTTTATATTTATTTTACAGATTTTAAATTAGTCGTGATAATGAACAAAATGAAGGTCACTGGGTACGTGGAGTGGGTTTGTTTTAAAATGGAGCAGAAACTGGGTATTTAATGTGAAGTTCACGTTTTTTACTTGCTTGACTTAGATGTTCGCCTGAGTGCCAGTGCCTATACACTTTTCCTCAACATGAGTGTAAAACGGGACCTTGTGAAAACCTCGCAAATTTAGCTAAAGAACATTTTGAGTTTGCACGTTTCTAACATGCTGAAGAACATTAAATTATTTGTTGTTGAAAATGGACAATGAAGTGTTTTAAAAAGATCTGCAATTTATACTAAGCAGTGGCGAATCTAGGATTGGGGTCGGGGGGGGGGCTGAGGTCATAAAATTTTGTATCGTCATGATGAATGTCAAACCTCAAGGATAAAGTAAACCAAAACACTTTAACTTTACAGACTTCACTCACCTGACAATAAGAATCATAAAAAACAATACAATACTTTCGATAATTTGATAAAAATTACAATGAAATAACTAGCCAAAAAGTGTCTTCGACCGCGTCAAAGCTATAAGTACAAGTGGAATGACTACAAAAATAGGAAAATTTTCGAGCCTGTCAAGCCAGAAAGTAATGTTGAAACGTTTTTATTATTTTTTAAAAACAGGGAAATTTTTAAAAAACAGTTGTAATGATGTTAAATAAAATCAAGAATTCTGGCTTGGCTCTGGGGGGGGCTGAAATCCGATAGCCCCCCCTGGATTTGCCACTGATACTAAGTATAATAAATGAATGCTGAATTCCATTCTGGGACAAAAAAACAACATCATTAAATTTAATTCTTCTTCCTACAGTTAGCTCGCAGAATAGGAACTTTTCATTGCAACAGAATATGCGTTAACTGGTTGAGTCGACTTCGTATAAAGGGACAGGCAGCGCTCCTTATCCAGTTATCAGATTGGGTTGTAGTCTAGGGGCGTCATTAAACAAAGGCACCTGAAAATTCATTGTACTGATTTTATTTTAATTTTGAAAAAAAATGTTTCATAGTTACAATTTTAAGTACATTAAAAGTAAAAATATTATTATGAATTGTAACTAAACAACCATCGATTTTGTAAAGTTACATAAACATGTATATCAGTTCGAAAAAATATTCATACAGAGACAATCAATGAGAAAATTCTAGTCTGTGCGTGTAATAGAAGTCAGCTACATTATCAGTGCTAAAGTAGGTAGCTGCACATTGATATTTAGCATCATAGTTTGCTTTCCAATTATTTTATTAAATCAAATATTTTCATGTTCAACTTTGTTAAGA
Organism: Araneus ventricosus; assembly: GCA_013235015.1. NCBI lineage: Eukaryota > Metazoa > Arthropoda > Arachnida > Araneae > Araneidae > Araneus > Araneus ventricosus. Next base: position 6,133 of record BGPR01040378.1, on the reverse strand, counting down.
CGGTCCTGGGAATAAGAATAATCTATTTGGGAAGGGAGTTGGGCCGTGACCAACGGTTAGGCTAGCCGTTGTTGCCTGCAAAGTGAATTAATATTTAAAATCGTTGAAATTATTCTTTTTATGAAGTACGATTCGATAGATAAATGGGAGGAAAAGACGAAAAAGTTGAAAGCCAATGAATGTGAACAATAAAATAAACGTTAAAGAGTTTGATGCAAAAGATTAATCAAAATGGAAACCTTATCGAGTTATTAAACATTTTAATCTTTTACCCAAACAGTATGAAGTCCAATAATTAGTAATATTGAATGCTGTTAAATTAATTGTTTTGAGGTGTGAAATCTAGCTGAATTATAGGATGGACAGTAAAATATTTACATAATTTACCTGCTGCAATTTCTTTATTATAGAAGAAAGCGTAAACAAATGTGTTATTAAAATATATTCAGTTACGCTAAACTTATCAAAGCCATCAAATTATTTTGTTACATGTCATTAAGGTTTCTAATGTAGGTATAATGCTAGAAAATGTTTCCTGATTCTAAAATTAGCTCAGAATTATTATCTTACGTGTCATTAAGAGTACTTTTTTTTCTTTATAGATTTGTCTTCAAGCTATTGGAAGTTATCAAATTATTTCAAGAAATTCTACAAAAGGTAAGATTTTTGTAGTGTATCTATTTTGAAAACAATATTCAGCGGATATTAATTTGTTATGTTATGTCAGAAATGAGCCCGAGATGACCTATTATTTCAGCTTTTTAAGAAAACTTCTTTCGGCAAAAAAAGTTACTTATTATAAATATTTCTTATTTGTTGAAAAATTTTCGTCGTATTTTTTGAATACATTTAGGTTAATGAAGGAATTTGTTTTTGAATTTAGCCGTGGAATAATACTGTGTGAATTACTCATACTCTTATTTTATTTGGTAATTTTGATATTTTCGTTGATACCTTTGCAAACTATTATTCGAAAAAAAATCATTTTTATGTCATTAAAATAAACTAGTTTTTCGCTTAACGCAATTTGATTACTGTGTTATTTTTTTCTCTGGTTTTTACTAATTTCTTTTCAATCGAATATTTATTTATTCTAATTGGATAACTATTTATAAAAGATTGATGCTTATTCACATCTCTTATTTTGTTTCATTTTTTAATGTGATTGTCTTTGTCCATTTTTAAAAGGCCTTCCTCCGCCTCGTTATCTTTCGTTACATTAAATATTGATTATGAGTAGGGTTGCCATAGCTGCCAAGCATTGATACGGAACGTTTGAGTGCTAAATAAATAAAACATGCAAAGTGTGTAGTTAATGGTTTATTTTGCTCTGATAAAAAATCAATATAGTTTAAGCAATCTAATAAAATGAAAAAAAAGATGCAAGTTTAATCCTTTTTAGCCCAGTCATATTTTAGAGTTGATTTTACTTTCTAAATTACACTATTTTCTTTTTTCACATAATTATAAAATTAGACGCAAGTCGTTTTAAAATTATAATGACAAATCAAAATTGAGTCAGTTGTCTGCTCTGACCCACGTCCTACTACCACGACCTACTATGTTTATTTTGTCCTACCATTGAGTTGACATTAGTGAAAATATTCTCTCCACATTTACATTGTTGGCTGAATAAGCAAGTGCATTTTCGCATAGCTTTTACAAGACATGACTTCTGATAATTTATTTTGTATTTGCAAAAAGTCACAGCCATTTCTCTTCCACATACTCAATTTCATAGTTGCTTCGCAGTTTTGGTTGGTATTATTTTTCTCTAAATATTCTTTTAGATATACAAACTGGTTGAATAGAGTCTCATTGTTAGCAATAGCAGTATTTCTTATTTGTAAATTGTTCAGTGAGTTTAGGATGAATACGGGACTGAATAGTGAAATACGGTGGCGGTCTCGTTTATACGGGACGTATGGCAACCCTAATTATAGGTGAACTATTTAATCCTTAAGATAATCAATAAGTGTTATTAAAAGCCTCTAAGCGACCGAACCGACTTTTTACGTTTTTTATGTTCATCTAGAAAGAATATAATTTAAATTTGTATACATATCTTTTAAAAATATTTTACCCGTAAAATTTTAAGGATTTCAGCAATTCCATTAAACATTTTTAAAAAATTGGTTTATCCTTTTAAAAACCTAATTTATCAGACCTTAAGGTTATTACATCGAAATAATTAGGTACTTGAAGTGTTTATTTACTTACAACCCGCCCCGGCCCAGCCTACCCGAGAGGGAGCCTTCCACAGCCGGAGGGGAAACATAAAATAAAAGAAATGAACTACATTAAAAAAAGAATTTACAAAGACCCCAAGGGGTGAGCAGAACAATTTAAAAATCATCGTTTATAAAAATGAACTAAAAAAAAAGATAAAGAGCAAAAACACGAAGCAAAAAAAGATAAAGAGCAAAAACACAAAATGCTAAGAGCAACAACACAAAAAGATTAACATTAAAAATAGAAAAAGGTTAAGAGCAAAACCCTTGAAGTGTTAAATATAATTATTAATTCAAGGAATAATAAGATCCATGCGTTTTCCATAATTAAAAAAAAAAAGCTGTCTCCCATTTTATATCATACGCCAGTCATTATATGTGAGCGAATGTCGTGCCTTCCCCAAAAGCCAGCATACCCTCAGTGTGCTTGAAGTTCAGTGTGCCGCCTGCACGCAGAGAAAATGGGATCGGATGGAGGACCCCCTCCTGTTGCATCTGCTTGGGGGGCGAGAAGGGGGATGCCTCCATTGTTCGCTCTTCCCCATCCCTTTTTCTGCGATGGAGTGCATTGATTCGGAGAGTGTAGGGATTCTGCCAAACATTTCGCTACTCGGGTTCCGATATGTTTGCTGCCCAAGTTCCGGATACGCGATGAAAACGATAAATGCAGCGGTCGATTCCCCTTTCAGTTTTATTCAGGAAGCTTTCTGTTCGGAAATTCGGTGTAAATTTTCATAAATATTTTTCTACAGTTCAGTTACAGTGGTGCATTTGATTTAGGGAATGGAATGTAGAATGTTCCAAAATTAACGAATTTTTTTTCTGGAAATGAATATTTTCTGTTATTGGAAATTAGTTTTTTTTTTTAAAAGATAAATAGTTTAGAAAACACGAGTTTCATTATTGAGGGAAATTTTACTACTTATTACAAGAAAAGGTTATGCTATAGTAAAATAATATTTATTAATTATAATGAATAAATTAAATTTAATAAATTAATGCCCCCAGCTAATGAAATCCTTCAAACTAATAAAATGTTATCCTATTAAACTATGAAGAAAATGCGACTGAAAAAGTAAAATAGACCGTTTTAATACAGTGGAATTCGGTGACGAGACCACAATGAAAATTTGAATTATCCAAAAATTCGAATTCAGCAAAGCTGTTTATAAAAATGAGTAAAGTAAGTGAAAACGACTTTTTAAACTAAAAGTGGTAGTAAAAATTTATTTTAAATTTGTTAAAATTTTAATAAATATTCATAATTTATAAATAACAGTAAGTAGTTTTGATAATTATAATTAAAAAAATTTATAATTTTAAAAATAATTATTTCAGTAAAGAATTAAGTAACTTTAATAATGAAACTGTATAAATATACCAGTGTCAAACAACGAAACAGTATTTAATTTTACAATGAAACTTCAAAATTAGTCTTCGAGTAAATTAAAGACTTAAAAAAAAAATATTCACTTCCAATCACAGAGGACCCAAGCTACGGACCTATTTAACTAACAAAAACATTTCATATATAAAAACAATTTTTTTTTTAGTTTTAGCTTCGAATTAACTGAAATAAATTCGAACATCATTTTTTAATAAGAAATTCAAGGGATCAGCGAAAAAAACTGAATTACCTACAAAATCGAATTAAAAACGTTCACATTATCAAGTTCCACTGTACATTTTAATTTATGTAATTATAAAAGTATTTCTGTTATTAGGAATAAATTACCTTTAACTGCAGCTCAACTGTCCAAAATTACGGAATCAATTTTTTCCCCCTCATGTCGGATGGCAACAGCTTACAGATGGGCGTTATCACTTGTCTGAAATTCGTAGACAACCATTGTTTGATGTGATGTAAACAAGCCGCTGTGTATCAGAAAGAAATGATAGTCACGAAGACCCGTATTTATGATGAGTAGGCCTATTTGTCCCTTGAAGACCGTGGGAAATCTGAAATAAATTTCGTTTTCGTGCATATTGAATGGTATTTTCACTTTTGAGGGAAACCAGTGAAATTACATATATTTGTTGTGAAATGAAATTGTGCGATATTGTGGGTCAACTCTTTTTCGAACGGTCTTATTCTAGAATACGTTGATTCGGATGTTGACAAATTTCTTTTGTGAATGAATGTTTAGTGAAATAGCTTTGGAAACAAGAAAAGTATAGTTTATAAAATTATTTAATTTTATCAAATATCTGATTAAAGATCTTTATTTTATAATTTAAAAAATATAACTTCATATAATTCTAATTTTGCAGATGAATTGATATAAATTTTATAAAAATTAGAATAATCAGTTAATGGTTGTTTAGAATAGCGTGCAATTTTTACTCATTTAATATGAATTCTTAATAATTCAAAAAATAATTTTTATTCAATTTAAAAAAATATTTTTTGGTTTGTATTTCTTATAACGCAATGTTAAAGCTAATTTACAACGTCTTAGATATACGAAATTATTTCATTGACCTATTCGAGTCATAAGGATATTAGCAGACGATTTTTTTCTCTCCAATAAAATTAAAATTCTTTAATTTTTGTCGACGAAACTTTATAATCTTGAACTCCAGTATTTATTACAAAAATAATAATTTGAGTTATATCTCTCCATTGAACAATTTGATGAAATATCTGAATTTCTGTCTACAATTAAATTTCTGTCCATATTTGATAGAAAACATTTTCAAATTGAATTTTTTGATAAAGCGATGATCCGACATATTTATGCCGATACTCAGATTCCAATCCAGGTGATACACCTGTATGAATTTTAAAAAAAGAAACGCCATTTCACAATTAACCACGAATTTTCATCACACAAAACCGAACCAAAACAAAACCGTTCCCCGCATGCCTAAATAACGTCATCCAGACAGCTTCTCGCGACGGCCAGATGGCGCTGTCGGCAGCCAGATTCCATGTGACGTAACGTCGCGATTCCGTCCATCGACAGCAGCTGTAGCTCCTTCCACAGACACACTGCGAAGGTCGATCGTTCGGGTGAGTAACCGGCAACCAAGGACATCCCAGTGTACCGGTAACAACATCAGGGAAATAGTAGTGTACACACGTCGTGTGGTTCCTCTCAAAATTTCGCAGCATGCGTGTGCGCGCGGCGAGCGTTTCGCCGCCTGCGAAACCACCGATCTTCTGCGATACCTAGTGCTCATCTCGTGCTGAGTGGATTAATTTGATTTTGATACTTTGTGGTGTGTGAACGAACGACTTGGATAGTTTTTGTTTACATTTTTCGCGGAAAGGGGTGCCTACGTGGAAACCACCCAACACTTTTTCTGAGTGCTTAGGCGTTCGGATGCGTGAGTTTCCTGACCTTGTAAAGAAGTACTTTATCGGATCAATTAAGGTAAGCAGTTTTTAGTATTAAAAAAATTTGATGATGTTATTTGTTTTGGAGTCTTTTTAGTTGTTTGTGTGCTTTAGTAGGTTTTCTAGAAGTGAAGGGAATAAAATAGCCTCTTTTCAGAGTTTAATAGTTCAGAGCATAAAATATTTTGTGATAATAATAAGAATACGTTGAATCATTAAGATATTAATTATGTTAAAAATTATTAAGATAAAAAACTATGTTCCTTTTTAAAGAAATCTTGCAGAAGGTGGATATTAAATATGCATGCCAATCAGAGAAAAATAATAGGTAGAAAGAACTCCGTCATCTTTCCTTTTCGTGTTTATAGGAGTTGATTTTTTTTTTCTTTCAAATTTCCTTTCAATGTGCATTGTCACATAATGCACCGCATTTGAAAGTGAATTTAAATAAAGAAATAAGCAATTTCAAACAAGAAAATGGAATGAGTCATTTTTTCTTTTAATTTCATCATGGTATGAAATTTTGCCTCATCATATTTCATTCTTTACATGTTCTTCCTAA
>BGPR01040377.1:0-13981 GCA_013235015.1 Araneus ventricosus | reverse complement strand
CGCGTAATTAGTTCGCACGCACGGGGAACATTTCAGCTCATTCTCCCTCCCGGGTTGTACTTCTGCACTTTTGCTGCTGCTGCTTCCCCTCCCCTTCTTTTTTTATGACCCTCCCCACCGTTCCGTCTCGCTTGACAGCCTTGCGTCACGACCACGTGGTGTTCGGTCTCGACGCCTACAAAAGACCTAATGAAGCAGAGGTACTTGATGTGATCTGGCTTGTCGGTCGAGCCCTACAGAGTAGACTCTTTTTTTTATTTCTATTCGGGGATTGTTATTAATTATTCGTTAGTGGGGGTAATGCACCCTCACTGTCGACAGCGCTGTTGCACGAATTACGCGAGTGAAAACACAGGGGTTGTAGGTTTGTTAGCCGATCAGGGGGAATGAAGTATTTAATATTTTCGAGTGTTTTTTCTTTCTCCCATTCCTTTTTTTGTGGATAATGCGTAAAAACCTTACAAAATAAATGAAAATTCAAATTAGAATTTGAAATTTATTTTATAGATACATCAGAATGAGCCTGGTTTATTTAAAATATTGAACGGATTTTTAAAGAATTATCTGATTTTAAGAGACACATATACAAATGAAGCCAAAATTAAAAAAGGAAGGTAATACAAGCAATCCTAGAGTAATTTGAAGTAAACGAAAAGCAAAGAACAAAACAAGGAATCCATTCTAGTTCACTTTTTCAAGGGCTAAGAACTATTCGAAATGGATTCAAAAGGATATTTGGGGAATTTTCTGTAAGAAGCAAGCCATTGGGCTAATACAGAGCTTCTCATAGACCGAACTCCCCAGAACAAGGAAACCCAGGTAGTAAATCCACAAGAACAAACATCAAAAGAAAAAGGAAATAACATTAAAAACGCTAATAAGACGAACAAAATATTAGCCATCAAGCTTAATTAATGAGCTTTCATGAGGTAAAATCAAAAACTTACCTCATGATGAAACAAGCCAGATTATAAAATTTGCCCGCGCTACGAGAAAAAGCAAAACGTTAACCATTAGTCTTTGTCGTAATTTTTCTAACTTCATTTCTTTTTACAATAAAATTCTTTTGTTCTTTTACTTTAAAAATATTTTTTCTCGTACCAGTTTTAAATTTTGCTTCCTTTTAAAAAAAACCTTTTAAAAATCTTTTTAAATTTGCTATAATTTTTCTTGTTGATTGTTTGCATATCGATTTTAAGAGGATGTGTAACTTCTAGGCCTACGTCGAGGTCAAGTTAACTTAGCAGCATATATAGAGGTGAGATTTACTGGTCTAGTCGTCGAGGCATTATGTACATAGAACGATTGACACTTAAATGCTTCATATTGACTAGTACAATACTTCATTACTCAGCTTCTCAATCTATCGTGCCTGTATTCCACATATGTCAGAAGTACTCCATTGTGAGAAACACAAAGCTGGTGACGCAGTCAAAGAAAGACTACTTCATAACAAAATTGCAAATTTAATAGAACAACAACTAAATTAAAATCCTAAATTAATTAATAACATCATTAAACACGCTAGCGGTAAGATTATACAAAAAAAGAAGAGAGTGAACAGAAGTAATAATCGCCTTTAAGTACTCCAACAGGCTGTTCGCTATTGGTTGATAGGTGGCATCACAAAGAGGGCGGATCCGATCTGCATGCAATTACAACTCGAGATACTGCCGGATGCTGCTATGATGCCACAGATGTTTGCTTTGCTAGATTAATGTTCACTTTTTAAACTAATCGCGAAATGGATTGGAATGGATTTCGTTAAGTTTGAATCATAATCAGATAATGAGGATGGCCCATTAGTCGACACCTCATTCTTCAAACTTCCATGTCACACCAACGTTCAGCAACGCTAGAAATGCGGCGGATTTTCGAGTAGTCCTTGGAATATCAACGATGCTCTGTTAGAAAAGCCGTCACTATGCTTCAAGTCACGCATCTACAATTGCTATACGTAATTTGTGAATATTAGAAATAGCATTACGTGTGTTGATTTATAAGACTGAAATATTACTGGCTAACATATAATTATGAAAATAATAGAAAAAAAAATGCTTTCTTGTGCAGAGGTATAAATAAAAAAAATTCTTCACTTACATTCGGCAAAAGTAACGTACAATGTATAAAAACACAGTATAAAAACAAAAATAATATTTTTCACATAAGATGTTTGAACTTGCGACTTCAGGGGACCTTTATGGACAGCTAAATCACTGCCCGATTTACTGTTAAAAATACAACTAATGTTAACTTAAAAAAAATCTTAAATTTTAATTTCTATCGGTATCATTTACTGTTAGAAAAATTTCAAAATAACATATAAAAACTGTCTGAAAATATGACATTGTAGATAAGTGCAATTCAGATAATTAGAAGACTACGTATTATTTCTATAATTTTGTACTTTAATTTTTTTTTTTCATTTTTTCCCCATGTTGTACTTTTAAAACGGCACGGAACACAAAGATATTTCACGTTCGATAAATGTTCAGCAGAATCTCTCGTAACCGATACCCAATTAACCAAAAATCTAAAAAAATCCCGGCACTATTAAAGTTTTTTAAAATTTAATATCTACAAAATTACTAAGTTTTTGATTATGAGAGACATCCATTTAGTAAGGTACTACTCTCTCATATATATATATATCAAAACAAACTTAGAAACACAAGACAAAAACTCAAAAACAATCAAGACACAATGGCAAAAAATAGATAAAAACCAAAATAAAATTGAAATATATATATATATAAATAATATAAATCCAAATATAATTTGTATATAATCATACAGAAATAAAGTAAACAAAACATATCAAGAATCAAATCCTATACTAAAAAGTCATTATTTGAACAATACATCAATTTTAAATAAAATCTAAAAAATAGAAAATACTAAAGATGCCTTGAACAAAAAATCAAGTTTAAGCATTTATATGTCAACAAATAAAAAAAACTCTGTTGTTATTAAAAGTATTGAAATAGGCGAACCAAGTAAATGGGGTTTTCAACAATTAATATAGCAGCTTGGCTGTGGACAAGTCTGCTGCAAGGAGGCTGTGATATTTTAATTTTTTAACTTTCCTAAATAATCTTAACAATACCTCATTTTAAATACTTCTACTTTCATCATAATTCACGCACTACAACTTTCTTTTCAAATCACGAGTTTCTGAAGGGGAATTCCCTTTCCTGGGTACTTAAGTGTTCTGCGCATTCATTTCTGCCCTTTTTCACGCCAGCATGTAAGCTTTCAACAACAACGCGCCGCTCGGGCGTAAACTTCTAAATACTGGTCATGGAGCTACGTAAAAATGAAATACTTTACCCATGAAGAAATAACGCCTGATGCCTAAATAAAAGAAGATCTAAACAAAAATGGTCTATTCTATGATCAAAATGGACTGCCTTTCACCTTTTTAAAGCCTGATCTTATATATATATTGTATTTGAGATAATGTATTAAAAAGTTATAGGAAAAAGAAAGTGAAGAAATGGAAAAGGTGTGAAAGCTGGAAATAGAACTAAATCTTATAAAATGTATAAATAAAAAATAAAATAGCAATGTATTTCTGCGCATGCATTTCAGCATATATTTATTTAATTTTCGCTTCCCCTTTTTTTTACCATACGGAAACTCCGATTCAGGTTTTACCCATGCGGAAAATTATGAAGGCAGGCCGTTGTGAATCCTTATGTCTGTCGCAAAACTGCCTCATTGTGGCACGCCCCATGTAGCGAGCCCATTTGGTACTTTCTGCCATCAGAGTACCCTCTCATACGTATTGTGCTTGGAAACCCTCTTGCTGAAATCCTGACGTCATATCCACTCCCCGTGAGTATAATTGGTGCAAAGCAGATTTTTGAAAACTGCATAACTATTCATACCTCTCCATTGCAGTTTTATTTATTTATTTTACATCAGCTGTATAGCTACTTTTTTGTATTTGAAGCATGGAGTCTCGCTAATATGTCAGGCCAAATGAAAATTCATTTTTATATTATTTTTGAATTGAATTCTTTTATACTGAATTATAGTTGATGTATGTGATAAATTTCGATAAAAGAACAAAAAGAAAAAAGTGAAATCGCCAAGTAATTTTCTGCCATCCTAATTTCAAACGATAAAAATATAAAATATACCGAAAATCACTGAAACGTCAGCCCTTTTCTGGTTCGCATATAAATTAAAACATTCTCAAACTATAGGCGATGCGCAAAAACATTGAAATTTGAAATAAATATGTTAACTCCAACCTAATTTTCTGGGCGAGATTTTAAAGCAGTAAGTAGTTCTACGAAGCAAAGAATTCTTATTCTATTCAGTAATCTATCGAAAGCTCTCGAAAATGGATTGCATGGGCGTCTTCATATCTGGTCTCTTAAGAAAGAGGAAGGGTGACAAAACAATCTCTTCTAGTGGTGAGTGGAAATGAGAATGACTGACATCTGTTACTTCTAGACAAGTGCTGCGATGAATCCTTTTATGTGTTTTTTAAGTAAAAACTTTATATTGTAATAAATCAATTGTGTACTAACCTCTGTTTCTATAAATCTTAAGACAAAAGAGAAACTAACAAATAAAAAAATTTGAAATATAAGAAATTTTTAGTAATAACTAAATATAACTATAATAGTTATAATTAATTAAATTTAATAAATTTTAGAATGTATATTAAAAGGAGTTCATACCTGAAGTTCAGAGATTCTGGAATAAAGAATTGTATTTTTTTTTTTTTCCTCGTTTCATTTATAACATCTATTACAGTCTTACTATCCCTTTAAAAATGCTCCATCAATATCAAAACTGGATACAATAATTACTACCGGCTGTTGCTATTTTTAATACAGTTTAAATACTTTTTTTATTGGTCAGCTTAAATGCTGATAAAAAAAAATTACACATTTCTTGCTTTTGTAAAGTATAATGAATTAAATTTTAAGATACGATGTAGAAATTTTAGATAAATATATTAGATTAGATTATATTACACTTTTTTTATTTTTGCACATTTTTCATATTGAAAATTAGAACTGTTAATCATTCTACTCAATCTTCATTCGAAAAATAAAAATTGTGGTATTTAAAACGCGAACTTTTCAACTCTAGATTGTGACAAAAAAAGTCGCTTCGTCCAAAATTCAACGCTACGTATATAGAAAAGCAATATAATCTTTTTATCGTCTCCGTCTTCCTACAAAAGACGCAGATCTAGACTGGCTTTCGGTAAATCAGTTCTCTCTCTTTCTTTTCCTGATATTCATTCCCCCAAAGAGTGTCACAAGAACTATTTTTATTACTTGCTTTAGAAGAAAAATTGCGTTAAATTGTTGCTGATGTATTAATTTTTGCGTGTAAAATAAAATAAGTCATTATAAAATTTATGCATTGAAAAAAGTAAGGTATGTGGCAGTTCTCCAGGACCTAAATACGAGCCTTTCCTGGTAGCGATTAAAGTAATTCAGTTTTTCAGTTAAATCAATTTTAATTTCAATAACAAATTCAGTTTTTCAAGATAAACTAATCCGTAGTTGTTAGGGAAGTGTTTCTCAATCTTACACCCTTTTTTGTATTCTTATTGAAACTTGGAGTTTCAATAATGTTTCAATGTGCAAAATACAATATAACAATTCTGTTAAATTAGAAAATAAATAAAAATACTAATAAAGGGAATTATAATTGTGGAAGAGTTAAAAATAATAGCAGAAAACGATAAGAAGTTAGAATCTGGTGGATGACTTCATCAGAGGCCATACATCCATGCAGATTCAAAAATGGAATAGGTTTTCTGCAGAGGAAAAAGACTTTAAGGTCTGGTATTTAAAATCATCTTAAGGCCTGAACCCATTTCGGAATGTATTGGGAAGAATAACATTTATCCACAAAGAAGAAATTAAATTGCTTCTATTAATTTTTGTCTTTTTAGATATTCAATCCTGTAAAATTAGACACATTTATAACAAAGACAAATATGCTGGCTTTTAAGTAAGCATACCTCTGTAGCTTAATGCCATTATGTAATCATTCCAAAATGACAAGTAGTTCTAGAAAATATAAACAAATGTTTCTTGAAGTGGTACTACAAATGTTATCCGATGCTGTCGAATTTCGCTTCACCCATTCAAGTATTATCACATGCGAATAAAAAGACAACGAAGTGATAAGGCGAATGAAAGCTGGGTTTGAAAGCACTCGAGTTTTTCACGATTGTTTTGCGCAAGAGCATTTAACAAATCGCTGTAAAAACTTATCACATCAAGTTTGATTGCTTTTTATACTAAAATTAAAGATGAAATTAAAAAAATTAAAATTGACAGAAGCAAAAGCCACGTTATCATGTGGCAGCATAAATTTTGGTGGACATTTGATTTGAGAATGAAGTTGATTACCATATAGGGAACATTCATCTGATAATTTAAAAAATTCGCCACCAAGATGAAATTCATGATTGAGTGGTAATCATGGAATTTAAATTTTAATAATATGTTATCATAGATCAACAGGTATCAATCTAGATTAGTCCTCTTGCCCAAATTCAGTATTTCCTGAAGAATACATTTATAATATTAACAATTTCATATTGCATTTCATAACATTTTCTATTATATTTTTACTACGATTAGGTAATTCTCTTTTTTAACATACTGTATCTTAAAATACCAAATTAAATTAATTGGAAATTAAAAAGGATTCCACTTTTTTTCCCGAGAGTCTAGTTTGACAGGCACTCTCTTGCTCTGCTAGCTTCAAGACGTTCGAGTTTTTGGTTCGTTGCCTATGTATTTCTGTAAACGTCACAGACCATATCTACAAATAGCAAATGATAAAAGAAGGAATTTCGAGGGAGAAAAAGTTATAATTTCAATAAAACTTAGCTAATGTGAAATTGGCGTAACGATTTTATTTAGTAAAATAAATAGTAGTTTTTTAATCATAGTGCGTATTTGGATTTTATCAATGACAGGCGGATAGTTAGCATGTCATTCTAAGAATTTTTTTTTCTCTCAATTGCCATCGAAATTAATAGAATCATGTTTAGAAAACAGAATGGGATTTGAAATATTTTTTTATTTGAGTGTAATTTTATTTAAACGTATCATTAATTATCTTTTGTTTCATAAATAACACCTTAAATTTAACGAAATGACTAAGCACTTATTTTCCATATTATAGCTTCTCAATTTCGGAACAAAATTAATTGCAATAATATAAACAATTACAATAGCAGGAATCTCTTCACTTTCATAAAATCCAAGTAATTACAGAAACAAAACTACAAAACTCTTCAGTGCTACTATGTAAGGCAACATTGCAGTATATATGTTACCGGCAATGTTTAAAACGCCGGCATTCTATAGAATACCTAGACATTTTATAGAATGCCTGGCGTTTTTAGGCCAAGTATGTAATACGAGAATTATTACATACTTTCCCTTGGCATTGTATATAATACCTAGGCATTCTATAGAATGACAAATGCTATTTAGGCAAAGTATGAAAAGAAGATTATAAATTGCCTAAGCATTCTATAGAATGCCTGCTTTCATACAGTGCCAGTAACAAATAACGTAATTATTTCTTCTAAAAGTAGAATATTTTATTCTGTTATATTTAGTTATCATTATTTTGTAAACTTTTAGAAGCTGTAATTATGTTCAAAATTTTACTTACAATTTAATTTTATTATTCATATGACTTATCTTTTGTTTCGGATATAACCTCTTAAATTTAATGAAATAATTAAATACATACTATTGCATATTAACTGAAAAATATACCAGTTGTTGAAATAAAAAAAATCATTATTTGTTTAGATAAAAGTATTTTACATCGATCATTTCTTATTTTTTTTGCATTTATTACTTCAAATTAATATCATATTAAAATTCTTAAATTTATAAATGAGTTCAACGACATTTTAAAAAATGAGGCAATTATTTTGGAAAGTCTTATAAATCAAATTACTTTAACAAACTTTTTTAAGGAGTATTCACCAAAGAAAATATACTGCATGATTTAACTAAAAAATATTTTATGCATTGTGTATTTTAATAATTCCTTCTGAGAATCATTTTCAAAATCATGTTTGTTAAACAAAAGAGTTCATGTTTTGAAAATTATGTCAATAAAAAACATTTATGAATGATACTAATTTCTATTGAGAATCAGTTGCAGAAGCATGTTTGTTAAGTAAAAATACTTAAAAAAATTTATTTATGTAAAAAAGACTTTATGGACCGTATTAATTTCTATTGAGAATTATTTGCAAAATCTTATTCGTTAAATAAAAGCTTGCATTTTTGAAAACCAAATTAACTTACAATAAATTCCCACGATCATCAGAGTGTTTGATTTTATTCAAACAACCGAACTACAGAACAAAATTAGTAACTAAAATTAATCCCGAATAAAGTGGTTAAATCCCATTAGTAGTGCGGTTGAGAGAGAAAAAAATATATATCACGCCCCAACAATGACTCTTTCAGATCCGTAAACAGAGAATCTCGGACATTTTTATTCCATCCATTCCTAGAACAAAAATATGAAATTCTCTGACATTGCCCCCTTTCGAAGTAAAACGGAGGGACCATTAAAAAAATATAAAAAGAAGAGAAAAGTAAAACTCCGCCATTTTTGCACGGGCGATTAGTTTTCGTGTGTAATGATCGTGGCGAGTTAAAAGCCGCGGTTGATAATTAGTGGTAAGAGTGTCGTAAAGCGCTTTTTATCGAATTACTCTTAAATAAGCGCTTACTCTTTAATGAAGGGTTAAATTAAGAAGAATGAAAAAATGGAGACGCTATTGGAGGAGGGGGGGAGGGATCGACACAAAGGGCGGCCCGAATGTTGACTCTCTCTTGTTTTTGGGTCTCGACAATATGACACCTTTCTGCGCAAATAACTCTCCGCTCATTACGCTCCTACTGCCGCTTAAGCGATTCTTTTCGCCCGCTATTTGCGGAGAGAAGCCCCCAAAAAATGCAACTTCTGAGGAGTGTAGCGGGAAGGCGGAGCGCAATCGTACCACCGCTTTCTGACTGACGGCTGTCACTTTCGGTGACGTCATCGCGACTCCGCCCAGCGACGGGAGCGCCGCTCATTGGCCGCGGCGGATCGGTCCTGTTTGAAGGTACCACGTGGGTTTTGTGAGAGAGGGCGCGGGAAAAGCTTTGAGGACAGTCATGTTTGTTGATAGGGGCGATCGGTGAGTGCGTCCTGTTTGCCGGGCATACTCGTTTTTCTTGCCGCGTGGGGGGTACTTTGCACCCCAAGAAAACCGTGGACTAAAACGACCGAACGTCATGTTGCCGCTGCTGTTGCCCGTTGGATATTCGTGATGGCGACGCCGCGGTATTGATTTGGCGGTGAAGCTTGGCGACCATGTATCCTAACCGACACCCGGTGAGTTAACCCTAAAACCTTCGCCCTAATAGAGCCTCTTAATTGTTCTCGCCTCTCCGCTCCGCCTAATGAATTTCACTCATTACTCGACTCCGTTTAAGGTTGCTATTTTGTGATCATTTTGCTGTTTCCACACATTACGGAACCGACCGTTTCCCTCTACTAATTTTTTTTTGTAATTTAATTTACATCGCGGTCGGTTATTTGCTTACCTACCTGAGTTTTGCCGTGGAATAAAAATTAATTATTAGTTAATTTTTTCATTCTGGTAATTAAGTGGTAATTAGAAGGTGATCGGACTTTAAATTTTTACTTGGAACGGCAATTGTTTCTGCTATTTTTATTTCTTTTAAGGGTGCTTATTAAAAATGTTTGTGTTAAATGCGTATCTAACGTTTGTTAGCATTTGCAGTTTTGAAAAAACTGCGAAACATTTTGCAAGACATGATTTTCTTTACAAGAGAAGTAAATGAGAGGAGTTAAGAATTTTAAATTCTTAAGATTTTTTCCTTTGAACAACAGTAAATTGCTGACGAATTATGGAATGAGAAATTAACATAATTTTTTAAATATGGAATAATAGAGAAAAAGGGTAAAAATTTCTGTGCGTACTGTTTTAATATATTTTTTAATTAAATTGAATAAACTTAATTACATTGCACTGAAGATTTTTCATCACTAGATTAGTTGCTTTTCCATAACATAGGAATAAATTTGTACGGTTTCATTCAAACTTTTTCCCACAAAATTTGCAGAAAAAGTTGAGTCAATAAATTTAAAGCGAATGTTAACGATTTTTAAATTGCTGCAAGAAGCACTCGTATTTTGTGTTGTTTGAGCATTTTTGTTTAAACACACAAAGGATATATTTTAATATCGTTAAGAATGGTAATAATTGTTTTTTCTAAATAATTCACATAAATAATCGAATGGTTAAAATTGAAGATTTTAACTAAAATTAATATTTAATGTTTAAAATTAATATTGAATATTTTCAGATCTTTTAGTTTTCTGTTCTTTGTAGTATAACATGCCATTTGACTGATTTTTCTGTTTTTCAATATTCGTGAATTTACAATTAATTTTGTCTCGTACACTTCTTACAACAAACTCTTAAAGGAAACGATTTGGCGTTGCACAAATATTATTCACATTGAATTTTATGTTCCTTGCTTTTTTACAATATAACAATGAAATATATCAGTTTATTTTCTATTTTAATAGTCAAAGAACACTTTTTATTGATTACTTTTTGATATTTCTTTCAATTTCTATGATTAGACCTTTTTTAATATACATATTAATTAGCGACACAGAATCTTTGAGAATTTATTAACTTGTAGTTACTACTAAATATTTCACAAGATACTTTGAAAAGATATTAGATAAGGAAGCACCTTAATTGTTTGAAATAACTAGTCTAAAATGGCATCTGAACTTTTAATATTCGCTGTAAAGAATTTAGTGTAATAAAATAAGTTTCCGAAAAAAAAAATGCTTTTTCATAATTATTTCCTCAATTTTTATTTACTTGATTACTCTTTATTTTATTTTGAAAAATATAAAACCGATTTGTTATCTTGTCTGTTTATGAAATTTGATCTTTCTAAATGCAAAAATTGTTTGCTTTAGAAATCTGAAAATAACAAACGTTTGCAATGATTTTGAAATTTCCCGTCAGTTACAGACTTCATGATAAACACTACCTAAAGTAGGCCATTATTAAAATAAAAAAGTATTTTCACTGACCTTCTAAAAATCAATGTTCATGATGTTTTATGTTGGAATAAATGATGGTGTAATTTCGACGTGGTACTCTTTCAATGTCTTCTTTGTTAGGAATAAAAATTTCTGGATTATTTTCAATAGCTTTGAAAGCATGTTTACTATAACGTCAAGTTTCCTTTTTTATGTGCCTTTGTGCGCAATTACTCATTTCGATGATTAATTGGAAAGGACATAAAAGTTCAAAGAAAAGTATAAAAATACCAGTTTCAAATAATTCAATTTAGGAAAACTCCATTGTTGATTATTTGATTATTGAAAAATGAAAAACATTCGACATTGCGTAAGCAAGCTTTGTGTAATGTTCAGAATAATTTTTTCTATTTTTCGAACTTTACAGTACTGTCAAATACATCATTCATTATGATTCGAATCAATGACATGTAGTTGTCTAAGTAGGTTTGTCTAGCCATTTTACAATCGAATTATGAAAATTTAAAGAGAACTGGTTTGTAAAATTATAGAAATCAAGTTGTTTTGTAAGCAATTTTAAGATAATAATGCATATTTTGGAAATGAAAAAAATTGTTTTGATAGAATAATTTATCATGTTATGAGTTAGAGCATTCGAGGCGTGTTTCGGGAATGTCAAATATGACCGCAAGTTTTGTTTTGGATATTTAGCTCTAAAGATTTCATTTCTGCTCAATAATGCTGAAATAATCGTTGTTTGTCTGGCATTCTAGAAGCAATTTAATGTTTTTAATGTGACTGATCGCGGTTAAAAAACGTCTTTTTTATTTTTTAAATGCATCAGCGTAATTTCCATGTCGTTTTCAATTAATTTAATTTTTATTTGCTAATATATGAGGCATATTATTCGTCTTTTTTAGAATTTTTCTTCTTTAGAGTTTTGAATGAAAATAAGTGTTAGGACGACTTACAAACAGTTTTCTCAATATGTCTAGATTAAATTCTGATTTTTCTTTTCTGATTCAATGCGAATTAATATTTGACTTACAGCTCTCTTGGCTTTACCTCTGTTATACGTCAAATATTGAAAATCAAGTCGTAAAGAACTGATGTATCTTGAAACATGAATGCACAGTCTCAAACTAAAATTTGTATTATTATTATAGATTTTTGATTTTTTTCCGTTGTTTCTTTAAGTTATTTTCATTTTCTGGTTTGCTGTAACATTTTTAAAGAGAGCGAAGAAGAGAAGTGGAATTAGCTTAATAAAGAAAGAATTAGAAAACTTATATACATTTTCAAGTATTATACAAGAAACTATATCTTTTCACGTATTTCACTGTCAGATAATTATTAAATAGTTCCCAACTCATGTTTAGAAAATCCTGCTACGATTCAGAATTTCATTTACTTTGATATTTTTAGTGTCAATAGTTTGGTTGTTATAAGAATTGAATTTTTTTAAAAATTCTATTTAACATCTAAAATATGCCAGTTTTAATATTATTTGTGACGGTTTGCTTACTTCCTAATTATAATTTTAGGAAAGCTAGTGTCTATTTAAACTTTAATAGCCTTTATTTTAGATTCTTATTTAGCTGTAGATATTCACTCCCGAAATTATATTTTGCCAATACTCTCCATAAACTCACATTATGGATTAACTTAGAGTATCATGGCGGGAAAATAATATTAGGACAAGTTTAAAATTTGAATTTGTACTTTTACAAAATTTTAAGCTTGGATATCAATTATTTATATCTTAATCAAATTTGTATATCATAAAATACTATAAGTAGGAAAGTTATCGTTGCAACTGTGATAGGCGGTGTGAAGGAAAGGATATAGCAAATCGCAGCACATTAAATTTTGCACTTTCTAAAAGTTTTTTCTCCACGAAAATGAAATTAAATGTTGTCGGATATGTTATTTTTGTTAATGTTTGAATTTTCCAGTTCGAATAAAAGCTCTTTGAATTTTGTTTATGTTGCATTCTAATTGTCTTATTTTGAGATGCAAAATACCATCTTACTAGCAAGCTTACTGCAAGTTTAACTTTCCTGCACCTTTAAGTTTAACAGAATGTTTAAGCTATAAGAATAACTTCTATTATACTCTTCGCATAAAAAAACTCACATACGTGTTATCTCTTAGCGTTTATGTACTCCAGTTTTTAAGAGCGATAATAATTTTGGTAACGATAAAAAGTAATACAAAGAAAACTTTTGCTTTTATTTATCTTAGTTTGCTAACTTTTTGAACTAACCTTCTGTCGTTCGCTAGCTTGTTTTTATTGTTATCATCTTAACTTGCTTCTAAAATACAAGAATTCGAATAGTTTCTGTACGATTTCCATCTAGTAAATAAAGCAGAAGATAAATGCACTTTTATTTACAAAATATGACACTTTAAAAAAATGAAATTCTGAGGTACAGCATCAGTTCTTCAAATTTTCTAATTTATGATATCTTTTGAGACACCCTGCGTAAAACAAAACACAGAAAACCTTGCATTAATAATTTATATGCATTCGATATTGTCATTTGCACGTTAAATTTTAAGATATGTTTTGGTTACTACTTAATCTGATATGCCAAACAGCAAATGATGATCTTGATAGGAGAAATAACACGATGTTATCTCAACTGCCATGCTCTTCTGTGTTATGCGTAGCCAACCACTCGTCCCGTTTCACAATTTATTTTTTTCATTTTGCGACGTTTTCACGCAGCGTAAGAGTAATCAACTATTCCGTTTTTGGCACTACTTTTGATTGACAAATGGCGTGCCCTGGTGCTTTGTTCGACTCGTCTCTTTTGACAAACGGATATATTAAGCAAATAAGTTTTCTGTCTTTTCATTCTTATTTTATTTGCGG
>BGPR01040376.1:0-13981 GCA_013235015.1 Araneus ventricosus | reverse complement strand
TCTTCTTCCGGAAACACTTCCGGGGTTGCGCTGGACGACGAAGACACTTCTCGGAGAGCACTGTACCTGCTCACTGATGAGTCGGAGAAGCTGAAGAGGCACAGGTACTGGTCCATGTGCTGATAGGCCAGTCTCACCAGGTAGTTGGGGGGCGGCCCGGAACAGTTTCTGATGATTTCAGTGATGACGGTGATCACTAAAAACACTCCGGACATACACAGGCAGGTGGCGCTGTACTGAGCTAAAGGGAAATAAGCGTAACATGTTATTCACCATTTGATATCAATCGTTTTAGAAATTTCTGAGTGATAAAAGCGGATTTTTAATGATCGAAGTGTAATCAATCGCTTGATTCATCCAATGCTCAGGAGAGCCGACTCAATCTCAAGGTTTTGGAGAGCAGGTTGACTCTCCATGAGGAGAACATTCCAGCAGACATATATGTGGGATCCTGCCCACGCACGGTCAAGAATGCCGTGTGGAGCTGTAGTTTAGAACCAACGATTGGCAACGCTCCACGAGATGACGTCACGCGACGACTGATCTCTTCTCTTGCTAGCGACGACATTGTTGTGCGATTGCGAGCGACGGAACACGATAGATGAACTGCCTACGATGATTTAACCCAACTTGATGAACAACTCCCTCTTAATTACACCTTTTTCTTTACTTTCTACTTCTATGTTGTGCTGTGACAACTTCAATCTTTGTACAGGAGGCTGCATCTGTACTCAGCCTGTAAATCATCTGTGCACCATCGCTTGTATGTTTTTCATTTGTCACTTGCTGTAAATATATGTTTTAAAGATTCAATAAAGTTGTTCGGGGAGCGGTGTCAGGCGCGGGGCCTATGCGCCTCATGGGGATTTGGTTCGCAATTCCCACTCCATGTTCGTAATCTGGTTTGATAACCCTAGTGGTTATAGGCACTGGGAGCATGGGGTGGTGTTATGTCTAACCTGGTTTATCCACCTAAGTGTTCTATTAAATTTCTAAAAAAGCAAACGTGTGTTTCATCGTACTTAACCACACATGGGAGCTGGGCTTCCATGCCACATATACACATTGTGAAAATGTGGTCAAAATATACATCAAATATTTAAAGAAAATTAAAATTTTAAAAATTAAAACGTTGCCAATTAGAGGTACAAAAGATAAATTAATGAAAATTAATGCGATATCCACAAAAAATTTAAAAAATAAATTAATTGACTGAGCTAAATTATTTCATGTAAGTAAAAAATATACAGTGAAAAACAGCATTTATACGTCCTTCATCACAGACCTGATTCACACGTAGCCATTGAAATGATAAAGTATTTTAGGCGAGGAAAAACTTCGATTATACGTCGTTTATCCCTTTATTAAAATTCGCAAATTTTCTGCCTCAACTAGAAATCGGGAAGATAACATCCCTCCCTCCCTGCCGTCTTCAAATGAAGACCTGCCTGCACGACCATGAATCGTATGAAATAGGAAATATATGTGGGATTCCGTTCAATAAACAAAATGCCCACAGAAGGGTTACCTTTAAGGGGTAAGTAGTTCGGGTTTGTGTCTAGGGGATTTAAGGGTTTTTATTACATTAAATTTAGAACAAAATATTACATAAAATAAATGAGTGGACTTCAAGTTAAATACAAAAACATTTATTTAAATACTATAGGGAGAATTTACAGGGGGATAGGTATATACACAGAAAGTTAACGAGAAAATAGCTAATTTACATGAAGTCACGTTTACTAGGTTGAGCCAGATTAATGACAGATAGATGTTACGGGTTAAGAATATTACGGTATTAGAGATTTACAGATTAGAGAGCCATAAGGAAAGTTAGACGGGACATAGTTACCATAGTGGGAAGATCGGCGGCTTAACTGCGCCAAGACTGATCTGACAACAGAGGGATTGAGAGAGGTATTAACATTTCGGCTGCCTGCGGTGTGCTGCGCTGCTCTCAGCGTGCAGTCTGGTTTTCGTGGGAAAAAAGAGGGCGCTGCTCTTAATTCGTACAGAGCAAACTCTGGCTCCATCTACCGCCAAAAAAATAATCTAGCTCTTACATCCTTATTTATATAGTGATTAAATTATTCTTTACGGGTTAATATCCTACATATATGATTAGTATTCAAGATAATGCAATATATGTTTGATTTTTTTTCTCACTTTTATGATAAAGGTACATTTAAAAAAATAATTATTGTTTTTATACTATGTAGTAGTAGTATACTAGTACTATCTTTAAAAAACCTAGAAATGATTACTTTTAAACGAATTTGCATGAGTCGCATTAAATCTGTAATAATCACAGATGTTTATTGAAATTTCGATGATACGTCTCCTCATTTCTGCGTCGTTCTGTGTCAGTCTGTTGAAAGACATATAAACGGTGATCCAGTGTATTTTCTTGTGGAGACTCTCTTTGGCACCATCTCGTAGCAGAATGCGCAGAAACGAGTTTATTTTGCTATTCAAGTACATTCCCGAATTCATGCACACACGCGAGTATGATAATGATCGAAGAGTGAATTGGATAGAACTAAGCTAACTGTGCCTTTCTTAGAAATTAATTCGCTTCTAAGTAATCTTTTTGTGCAGAAAATTTAGAATGTCTTTGTTTGTATTTCTGATTGGGGTGAAATACAGAACGCTTCAGTATTTGACATTTTCTTTCAGTTTGCAATGGCAAAACCAATGCAGTGTTTAGTGCTATTATAGCGTTGAATCATATTAAACTAATATATCTTTCCATATAAAGAACAATTTGCTTGGTTTAACGGTATTTGAAAATGTTTGCATGTATTGCATCTAAATAGAGATTTTAAGAAATCGGCTGTCAGAAAGTATTATTTTTCAAGGATACATCATTTTATGAAACCTACTTACAAAATGAAAAAAATTGGTAAATCTGTACAGAAAAAAATACCTTCCTGCATTTTTTTTACTTTCTCGTATACGAAGTATACAAACAGAAAGTTTTGTAAACGTCACAAAATTCGAACTCCAGATTTTGACGAATCTCCACGTTTTAGACCTCCCCGAGCCCGAAAAACATAATTTTGGAATTATATCTGTCTGTCTGTGAAAACGATAACTCGAAAACTATTAGAGCCAGAGGAATGAAATTTGGTATGGGATCTTCACACATAATTTGTAGGTTTCTTTCAAATTTTGGACAAATTCCTTCCACGGGAAGTCTGTCCTCGTTCATGTGAACATGATAACTCAAAAACTTTTATACCTAGATAGATAAAATTTGGTACAAAGTTTTATCATCAGGAATGTAGGTTCTTTTCAAAGTTTGGGCCAAATACGTCAAAGGGTTGAGTGTCTGTCGGTCTGTATAATCACATACTTTTGAACGCAATAACTTCTTTAAAAATTACTTAGATAAATGATATTTGGTGTGTGCCCTTCTTACCTTAATTGCAGATTCGTGTCAAATTTTTGTGTCAATCGGTTAAACAGAAGGCCTTCGAATTACATTTTCTCTGTCTTGACCATTCTACGATGTGAAAAAAGGCCCGACCGATACGCGATACCGGTCTACGTTTTGCCTTGGCTCACTGCCAAATTCTACCCACGCTCTTTCACCTTTTATTCTCGCTGTAGTATATTATTGGCGTTCTGTGTGTACAGAAAATTCGCAATTTTTATCCATGCGAGGTGCGGGGAAATGGCACCTTTGTTAGGGTTATACGAGAATGTTTAAGGGAGTCCACTCCCGCTGGTTTCTGCACAGAGTTAGAATATTTTATATCCTTGTCCGATCCATCACCAACCAGCAAGACGAAGTGAAGTTACTGACTATCTATAGGCACAACAACTAAACATTCCCGTTATTTTTAACCCATTAGCCGGTTTGCCCGTGCGCCGTATGTGCATCGAATTATCGCAATTTTAAACTTATAAACTAAAGCAAAGTCATTGGCAGACGTTATAATTTGACATAAAAGTTACGAGACATCTATAAACATTTCAACTGCCCTTTAGGCTGTGAACTGAATTAAAATGACACGCATTCCCAAAACAGAAGGTGTCTTCAAATTAAATAGTGGAGGAAACAAACCAGTTCAGGAGTTGATTGGCCAAAGAAGGCTAATTTTGTATTTCTTTAGTTTAAATATCAGATCGTACCAATATAACTCTTAAACCTTGTTCTTTTAATTTGTGACACTTGCACACAGTAGCATTTGCGTACAAGCCAATAACGCCTAATCAATCACTTGTTGTTCATCAACAAGTGGTGATCGGTCAGTAATTTGTGTATGTATGCTAGAATTTAAGGCTACTGGCAAGAATATTTGGTAGAGCGGACCGAAAAATCAAAAGTTTGTTTGTATAGAAATTAAAGTTATTGGTGTTATAGAGTGTGTTATATAAATCTGAGCGAATTTTTCTTGAATCAGTTAACGTATCAATGAAATCTAAGTGTATCATTGTATAGCTCAAATCTTTGATTGTATTTTTTTCTGTCACCAGCAGATTTCATTTACCATTTGATAATGCATCCGGAAGACTTATTCTTCTCAGTGACACAACCGACTGTCTCAGCTCATTGATTGATAGTTAATGACTGTGCGCATATGCCACTGTGCGCAAGTGCCACGCAATCCTTTTAATGATCATATTTACAAGGGCATGATCAAGGCATCATGAAGGGCATACAAGGTCATATGATGAAAATGAAGGTCATCATAGGATGAAGGGCATACAATTGGTCATATGGTCATCATGAAAATGGTCATTGAAAATGACCATTCTAAATTTTCAAAGTCCTTTGACCATTCCATGGTCAATTCCATGTCCTTTGGGTCCACGTCCTTTGGGCAACAATTGGGACACAATTGAAAAAGAAGACACAAACAACACACACAATTGTTGCCCAAAATAATTTTACAGTTTTACACACAGGCAGTATTTTGGGCAACAATTGGGACGCAATTGAAAATGACCGTTGTAAATTTTCAAAGTCCTTTGACCATTCCATGGTCAATTCCATGTCCTTTGGGCCTTTCTTCATGGTCAATTCCATGGTCATTCCATGGTCCTTTGACCATTCCAAAGTCCATTGAAAATTACCATTCTAAATTTTCAAAGTCCTTTGACCATTCTAAAATGACCATTATTTTTTTTTCATGGTCATGAAAATGGTCATCATGAAGGGCATACAAATGGTCATATTTACAAGGGAATGATGAAGGCATCATGAAAGGCATACAAGGGCAATCCCACCATCCCGTCGATACGACCCTGTTAGTGAATGGATGCATGCCTACCTATGAGAGGAACTTCACTTCCCGCGTGCACCGTCATGGCCAGGTACTGCAGTAGGAGAGACATCAGAACGACGTTGGAGCAGCCGATCAGGTAGCGGGATCCGTCGCTCGGTAACAGCCAGAAGCCTGAAATGCGAACAAGAAAACCATCGGCACTATTGCGTTTGGTGAAGAATGAATTTTCAACTTAAGAACAGTAGAAAACCATCGGCACTATTGCGTTTGATGAAGAATAAATTTTCAGCTTAAGAAAACCATCGGCACTATTGTGTTCGGTGAAGAATCAATTTTCAACTTAAGAACAGTAGAAAGCCATCGGCACTATTGCGTTTGGTGAAGAACCAATTTTTAATTTAAAAACAGTAGAAAACTATCTGCACTACTGCGTTCGGTGAAAAATCAATTTTCAACTTAAGAACAGTTGAACCCGGGAATCCGAACTAATTGGAACTTTAACACCACAGTATACCCTCGCACTTGGAGCCAGGACGGTCCTTGCCTGTTGGGTGGTATACGCGAACCTTTATTGAAAGAAAGGTTTTAAAAAAATTACAAACTTGTATAACTGAAAACACACATAATACATTGTTGGTTAGCAGTTGCAGCCTCCCAACGGAACTTGAGGCTGTTGCTGCAATTGCTTACTAAATTATTATTTACAAAGGGATTAAGAGAACGTATTACTAAGCTGAAATTAAAATTAAAAATCTCTCTTTATAAGAAAGGAAGTGGAAAAGTAAAAAAGTGTTCATTTATCCTTGTTGGATCATGGAGGTTTGAGACCTTGCTTGTCTTGTTGAAGGAGAAAAAGTTTCTGAATCCGAGGGGGAGCCTACGCCAGATGTATTATTTCGATCGTGTTGAGGTTTGATCAAGTCTTCCTTTTCAATTAAGAGAGAGACTAAGTTGATGATGTTGAGTCTTGAAAGCTTTTTGTTAAACATATTTCTCCACTAGATAGTAGTTAGGTTTTACCTCTGTTCGCATTCCGGGGAATTCGGATTATCCGGTATTCGGTAAAATACTCTTGATATACCAGAATGTTGACTCTGGGTGCTCCGTGAAAGCGTACAGAAAGAGCACGCGGCGATTCGCACGGTTCAGTAGCAAACAAGTTGAGGGTGAAAAGAAGATATCCGAGTTTGTTTCCAGTATTAAGGCGCTGCATTCATTCTTAAAGGCCACTTCAAATACTTCTTTTAAGTTGGGAATAAACATTAGCTTCGTTTCTGATTCGTAATTGTCATTTTTCCTTCATTTTTCAATAAAAAATTTCAGAAAATTAAAAAAAGTTGTTAGGATTATCCGGAATTTCGGATTACCAGGGTTCGGATTCCCGAGGTTCTACTGGACTAAATATTAGATGCTCAAAATCCGCGTTTCGAGATATAACAGTTTTTGCAAAACATTACAGAAAACAGCCGGTTTAGTTTATTTATATTAACGTCCGTTTTGAAGCAACACGAGGGCCTATTCTGTGACGGACATCGTCGTTTTGAACCACGGGCAGATGACGAGGGCGACACTTCAGCTGGCAAACCCCTCTCCAGGCACCCGTGGGGGCCTAGTGGTCGGGTCTCGGCTTCAAGGCTGGAGGGTTCCTGGTTCGAAACTCAATTCCATTGAATATCCGCCATGCATGTGGGCCTGTCGCACGTTAAATCATATGTAGGAGACCAAACGTCCGCCCGCTGGTGTGGTGTGGAATTTTTGAGAGGAGATGGCAGGTCATGTCTCGTCCTCGTCATCTGAACACTGCTTAAAATGACGCCGTCCGTCCCAAAATAGTCGTCGTTTTGCTTCAAAATGGGACGTTAATGCAAGTAACTCCAGGTTCAAATGTACCCGCAATTAAACGTATTGTTAGATAAGGTTATCAAATTATTTGTTAACTGAAAACTGCTCATTAAATTAAAATCAATAAAGAATATCTGGTTTGGGAAGGGGGCCCGACCCACCCACAGCAGCCAGCCTGCCCGTTAGGGTGTCAAGGACTGCCGGGGAGAGAGAACCGCCTCAGCCTCCAGAGGACGACGGAGCCCGCCCAGAGACAGCATTTATTTTCAAAACCAAAACGATACAAAAAGCCAGACTAGGCAATAAATAAGCAAAATAATCAAATAACATTTGAAAACAACAAAATACTTCCAACAATGGAAGTTCCATAATTCACAACTGTAGTACAATACAAACCACAATAATATTTACAACCAACATATTTTACAGCATATATATACATACGAACCCGTCTTGGGCAAGAGCAAAGAACCACACACAAGGAAAACAATTGCTGCAAAACAACAAACACGGAACACGAAGAACATATGTACAACCCCGTGGGAAAGGGGTAAAGATCAAAATGATCTCAAAAGTCCCGTTAGCGACATGATGATGCCGCATACATCAAGAAAGACATCAAACTACACCAAATGGACATAAAAAGCTAGCAAGAGTGTAACAACTAAACAACAGAAAATCACTAGAAACAAGAATAAATAAATATGGTGCAAAAGATCCAAACAATCATAAAACATAAACATATAATTAAACAAACCAAAATCCAAACGAACCAACAAACCAGAGGCCTTAAGAGGAACTAAACTTAATATCATCACAAATCCTATTTGAGATAGTGCAAATCTGTTCAAAACGAGAAATCGAACTTTTATTTTTCAAAACATTAGAAAACCACAGGGGTTTATTAAAAACTGCAGGGCATGTGAAATGAAAATTACTTGTGTAAGAGCAGTCGAACGCGAAGTGGTCAGGGTCCTCCAGACCACCGCAGATGCAATTCGGGCTATTAAGAATATTAAATCTGAAAAGATAAGAGGGGAAAGGACCATGCCCGGAAATGAAGAAAAGAAAAAACCGGTTATGAGTCAGAAGAGTCATATCCACACGTGGAATAAACTCTCTGACTGTAACTCCACATTTAGAAACCTCCCAATGTCGCTGCCAATTTTCTAAAATATAAGTTTTAATAAATTTTTTAGAAAAAGAATGTGGTGCCGGCAAAAACAAAAAATCACCATTAACTGAAACTTCTTTAGCTAATTGGTCGGCCAGTTCGTTACCTGGGATATTGGGAAGAGGGCCCCGAAACTTGCACGGTCCCTATTGCGTTTAATCCGGCCCTAGTCATTTCAGTACAAGGGGTTAAATATAATCCACCAGTGAGTGTTCTCTTTACTTGGGTGCTGATTGGAGGGAAACACTCAGTGCAAGTATACAAACATCGAAAAGATCGCTTAAAATTAATGGTACCATTTTCTGTAACTATACAAAAGACCGTTTTTACCTGCTAGTAATGAGACAAAGAACTTATGTACAGCCAAAATAAAGATGAATAACTAATGTTTTACAAAAAGATTTTTAATTTAATTAAAAAAATCGGAGTGAAGTTGTTTGTTCACTGAACTTTCAGAACAAGTCAATCTTTGCATTCTTCCGAATCATCGCCAACTCTCACAGAATGGGAGGGGGAGGGGAGTTACGTGGTGCAATAGATTCATTCATGCTCATATGTATAGTAACTCATTCTGTTCATGTGTATAGAATATTAATTATTTCATACTAATGGTAGGACGAAGCATTTAAATAGTAATGCTCTTTGGTGCTCTATTTGGACTAATAAGCAAGTGTTCCACGTAAATAGCGATTTGATGTAGAAAGAATGCAAAGATTGAAGTGTCCCAGAAAACGTTAGATCGAGCTTTCGAAAGCCCTTCTTCAAAATTATGAAATACCGGCGAACAATCTCTGGAGCGATTGTTCGTTAAATTTAACTCTGCTGCAGATATAGAATGCGATTAGCGACATCCACCTGTTGCGGCATTCATATACTTTCGCTGTTACTGAAAACAGTGGTTGAAAACGGCCCCTAAGAATTATTTAGTTGTGTGGAAATAATTTAAAGCACATGCAGAACTCTGTTTCGTCTGTTATTTATTTGCACTCTCGAATTATTTATATTAAATAATGGTCGCATTACTGTAGGTATTGCGAAAAGTAACCCTTGCATATTAAAGTTTTGAAGTCACTTCTTCTTCCATGCATAGGTACTTAGGACTTTTGCGAATTTACCCATTGTCAATATTGTGGGCACCACCTAAATATCACCAGAGGTCGCTGCCGTCGCTATGAACATCAAACTGGGCAGAAACAACACACAGAATGAAGGGTTAATGACGATGAACTATCCCGGTCATAAGATGAACTAGAACTAATTAATAACTGCATATAGCCGCATTGTGAATATCTTCCTAAATATAGTAATCATGTAACATTGTTTAGCATAAGTTAATATAGTAATTTTTTCAATGAATCGAGTAATCATTTTATGGAATCCACACATTGCCGGATGTCTATAATATTCCTTTTGGATTGGAAATGAAACACTAAGATAATTTAAAAAATTCGTTCTGTGGGTTTATGGTGGAAACAGTCCAAGACGCAGGATAATGGATAATGACACTTTATCACAAATATGTAGGAAAAACATGTAACCCATGTAACAGGGAAAATACCTCTTATACAAATTAGCAACGCAACACACAACATTTCACAAGTAATAACAGTAACACACTTTCAGATTAAGCAACACAAACAGTCAGCAAATCACCAATAACGACAGTAATAGCACTTTAAATAGCGCTCAGCTCACCCGGCTGACCAGCTCACATTGCAGACGAAACTCCAAAATCGTTCCAGTCGATCAACACACTACTACTCTGTGATCCAAGCGTGGTCCTTTTATAGTATGCCCGCCAGGCCGTGATGTCGCATGGAATTATCTAGTACATTCAAGCGTATCTCCTTTCCTAATAGAGATAGCGAGAAAAGGATCGCGTTTTCTGGAATCTTCAATTTGTTGCCAAGGTTGCCAAATTCGTCTCAAAGGTCAGGGGTCCAGGCCTGGCCGCTGCCGGTCATTCCATATTTACTCTCTCTCCCCAAAAGTAAAAACTCTCTTCCCAACCGTAAGAGTGACATTGCCGGAAAGCGGCATTCTCTGTTCGTAGCAATTCGTAACAATACCAATACTTTTGTAGAGAACATGACATATTTGAACATCAGACGATCTCAGCCGACAGATTTCTATTCTTTTTCATAGTTTTCTGGAATGTCTTAGTGCTAATAAGCACTTTGATTATATAGAACTTTTAAGTCAAGAACTTTTGCTTCGTGCTTATATCGATTCAAAAGAGCCAGCACCTCAAATTGCAAATACGGTTCACAAGGTGCAGTAGCGCAGTGACCACGGGGAAAGGAAGGTACAGATGTCTTAGGGGTGCGACATAGAGATAATGCGATTATATCGGTTTTTATAGCCAAATATGATTAGAAGGTGAAAAATCATTGCAATACAACTAGCGCTATGCCATTCTTTTGCTATGTCATTGATCAAGATTGGGGCGAAAAACTCATATTTTCCCCGGGCGCCATTTATCATTTCTACGCCAATGACAAGGTGTGCGTTTAACAAGGTTACACCACTGTGTGAGAACCACATTTTGTCTCGCTCTCCTGCCGGTGGATGGCGCTGCAAGGACTTTTCGCAATCAGAAGCAAGATAGAGACAGAGTGACTTGAGACTTCGTGCGAGAAGGTGCCTACCCTCTCACAGGGACGGACAAAACTTAGAGAGTTGAATATTGTAACTTAATGCATTGTAAACTTAGTTAATCCATAATAATTCTATGTGGAAGATGTGTGAACAATAAATTTACTTTAATTCAACTATGACCCAATTTTATTTTAACCGTCGATTTCACTTCCTGTGAGCTAGCCGGTTAATGGCGTTGGTGACGTCATTTAACACTTTCTAAGGCCCTGGGAATAAACTTTCCACCAAATTCATCAATTTTTAAATGCATTTTTTAATTTTGGCGTAAGTTCTCTCCAAATTTTTCGATGAAACAAAAACCTGGATGTACCAATTTCTTATTTCAAACCGTAACGAAGTGTCTTGACTTGGTAATTAATTAATTTAATTAATTACAAAAAATAATGTCATCCAATAAGCTAAATGAATTTCTTTTCTTAAATTAATCGCAATAACCAAGTTATGTTATTATACCACTACTAGAAAAAATGGCCGTATAAAGGGTGAAATACACCTACAGTTGCAAACAAAACCGCGTGATTTAAAATTTTAGTTAATTGTAAATTTACCACAATTTTAATTTGAATGCAAATATTAATTTAATGTGGGTAATGTTTGTACAGTTTTAGGGTGCCAGGTTGCTTCGGCAGTGAGCTTTCTGACTGATAATAGCTTTAAAGAGCTTTTGCTTTCTTTGCTTCTCTTAATATTTGTATGAATTCTGATTTCTTTTTAAAATACAAAATTTTAAATGTTTTTTTGGCCTTCAATCTGCAATGTATTTAATATCTTAAATTTTTATTTTTATATGACTTTTGATTTATCTGTATTTTAATTCGATGCTGTTACAAGAATTGGTAATTTGTGTTCTCTGACACTTGCGTTGCCTCTTGAACTTGGTCAAAACTTTTGATTTTTTAATTTTCTTGTCTTGCATTTTTTAAATTTAATGTTTTGATTTTAGATGTTTCATAGTTCGTTTTTCCAAATTCAAATCACCGCCGCTCAAATCAGTGCTCTACACTCTCTGGGTAGACAATGAAAATAAATAATTTGTCGACCCAGGCACATAAATAAGGTAAGAAGGCTGGCTGGGCTTCAAACTGGAAAGGGGTTTGTTGCGAACTTCCCCACAAAAGTGAGAGAGGTCAGTCCATTGAACCCTGTGAGGGCCTGGCTGGAAGGAGAAAGACTCTCCTTCAACCTTTGACCTCTCTTTCTGGCTTTAAGCTAGAAAGTCAGTTCCCTCAGCGACACTCCAGGGTAAGGTGTCATTCTTTCCCAGGACACATTTGGACTCGTAAGTAAAATCTCAGTGGCCTGGTCTCATTGAGACAGGTACACGCATAAGGAGATGAAAGAAGAGAACTCCTGTGGCACTCTGCGACCCTCTGACGTAAGGAGCCAACGTTCTCTGAGCAAGGACACGGTTAGAGATTTTTTAAGTAAAGTTCTCAGGTGGTCTGTTTCCTTAGAGACAGATTCACCTATAGTGAGACGAGGGGTGAATTCCTGCAGATTGAGTCTCAACTATTATATAAATGATATGATGAGTTTGTAGTGCTTGATGAGTGCACGATATCCTATGTCTGACATCATCTCAGTGTCAACAAGAAAGTAAAACGGTTTGAATGTCAGACAGCGAGTCGTCTCATCGTTGCCTTTAGAGATAAGAAACTCTCATTTACATTATATATAAGTTAAGAAAATATTTACTCCTGATAAGCTTGTGTGAATAGATTTCAAACGTGTGTCAAAGACTTGAGTCTTTAGTCAAGACTCTTGGTGTTGAGCTGTTGGCCCTAAATAAACATTAGGTTTATTTTGTTAAGGGACATGGCCCGTTCATAGCTTATTTCAATCGCTTCTTCTACTTTATTACTTTTCCGCGATGGCAGTGGTAACGCCGAGGTGTTTTGAATGTAGCCATGCAACTGATTTGCATTTAACTAAGCCTTCAATAGACAGCAAAATAAATTCGTTTAGGAATGTTTTAAAGAATTAAGAGTCGTTTCTCATGATCAGTGCAATTTGAAAGAATTTTTTAAACCAAATTACAGATTCTGAGCTTTGATTTTTGGAGGTAACATGCCTGTTGGGTTGTTCTGTAATGTTTTCTGCCGTTTGCTCTGGATTCCATTGTATGTTTTTCAAAATTTTGGTTTTGCAATTTATGTTTTTGTGAATGCTTGGCGCGGGCTTTTATGTGCATCATACCCTTTTGGCCGAGGAGAAACGACTGGGTGGGAAGGGGTAATATTGATACCCCGGGTGCAAATTATAGAGGGGAGCATCGAGGCAAAACATTCGTGCGTTTGTGTAGCTTTCTTAAAGCAAAATATTGTTATGAACATGGAATGTCGCTTCTCAGCAATGTTAGTCTTATGGTGGGGGAGAGAGTTTTACAGAGGTACTTAGGGAATGCTGTCGACAACTATGCCTAAACCCATGACCTTGGCGACAAACTTTGCGACCATTTTCGCGACTTGGCAACAAATTTGGTGACTTTGGCGACAAAATGTAGGATCTCAAAAATACTAGAATTTTCTCGATATCTCTATTAGGAGCGGAGATCCGGATTTCTCCAGATGATTCCATGTGACGTCACGTCTTATCGAGGAGACTATAAATAGCGCCGTGCTATCATCACGGGCACTTGTGTTGATCGACTGCGATCGTCTGTGGAGTGCGAACGCCTTTGGGATCTCACTTTGGAGTGTTGTTCGCAGTGCGAGCTGGTAAGCTGTTAGACGCCGATCGGTATGGAAAGTGCTGTTGCTGTTATTATTAGTGAGTTGCTGTCTGTTTGTGTTGCTGATCTATGCAAGAACTGTTTTAACTGTTACCCGCCATTTGTGTTTTCCAGAATATTCGAGAATAACTCGTCATTCTCCGTTAACCTGCTTGTTGGGTTGTTTTAACCGTACACACACCGGGCGATTTTTGTAACAATATAATGAGAGGGCGTAAAACGAATACCATGCCCGGGGGCACATAGGCATTCTGTACTCGAGCAGAGTACCATTGTAACTTTGGAGGACTCTGATTGGACAAGCGAATCTGACGTCACTCTTCTGCACATCACATCAACAGT
>BGPR01040375.1:0-13981 GCA_013235015.1 Araneus ventricosus | reverse complement strand
CGCGTAATTAGTTCGCACGCACGGGGAACATTTCAGCTCATTCTCCCTCCCGGGTTGTACTTCTGCACTTTTGCTGCTGCTGCTTCCCCTCCCCTTCTTTTTTTATGACCCTCCCCACCGTTCCGTCTCGCTTGACAGCCTTGCGTCACGACCACGTGGTGTTCGGTCTCGACGCCTACAAAAGACCTAATGAAGCAGAGGTACTTGATGTGATCTGGCTTGTCGGTCGAGCCCTACAGAGTAGACTCTTTTTTTTATTTCTATTCGGGGATTGTTATTAATTATTCGTTAGTGGGGGTAATGCACCCTCACTGTCGACAGCGCTGTTGCACGAATTACGCGAGTGAAAACACAGGGGTTGTAGGTTTGTTAGCCGATCAGGGGGAATGAAGTATTTAATATTTTCGAGTGTTTTTTCTTTCTCCCATTCCTTTTTTTGTGGATAATGCGTAAAAACCTTACAAAATAAATGAAAATTCAAATTAGAATTTGAAATTTATTTTATAGATACATCAGAATGAGCCTGGTTTATTTAAAATATTGAACGGATTTTTAAAGAATTATCTGATTTTAAGAGACACATATACAAATGAAGCCAAAATTAAAAAAGGAAGGTAATACAAGCAATCCTAGAGTAATTTGAAGTAAACGAAAAGCAAAGAACAAAACAAGGAATCCATTCTAGTTCACTTTTTCAAGGGCTAAGAACTATTCGAAATGGATTCAAAAGGATATTTGGGGAATTTTCTGTAAGAAGCAAGTCATTGGGCTAATACAGAGCTTCTCATAGACCGAACTCCCCGGAACAAAGAAACCCAGGTAGCAAATCCACAAGAACAAACATCAAAAGAAAAAGGAAATAACATTAAAAACGCTAATAAGACGAACAAAATATTAGCCATCAAGCTTAATTAATAAGCTTTCATGAGGTAAAATCAAAAACTTACCTCATGATGAAACAAACCAGGTTATAAAATTCGCCCGCTCTACGAGAAAAAGCAAAACGTTAAACATTAGTCTTTGTCGTAATTTTTCTAACTTCATTTCTTTTTACAATAAAATTCTTTTGTTCTTTTACTTTTAAAATATTTTTTCTTGTACCAGTTTTAAATTTTGCTTCCTTTTAAAAAAAACCTTTTAAAAATCTTTTTAAATTTGCTATAATTTTTCTTGTTGATTGTTTGCATATCGATTTTAAGAGGATGTGTAACTTCTAGGCCTACGTCGAGGTCAAGTTAACTTAGCAGCATATATAGAGGTGAGATTTACTGGTCTAGTCGTCGAGGCATTATGTACATAGAACGATTGACACTTAAATGCTTCATATTGACTAGTACAATACTTCATTACTCAGCTTCTCAATCTATCGTGCCTGTATTCCACATATGTCAGAAGTACTCCATTGTGAGAAACACAAAGCTGGTGACGCAGTCAAAGAAAGACTACTTCATAACAAAATTGCAAATTTAATAGAACAACAACTAAATTAAAATCCTAAATTAATTAATAACATCATTAAACACGCTAGCGGTAAGATTATACAAAAAAAGAAGAGAGTGAACAGAAGTAATAATCGCCTTTAAGTACTCCAACAGGCTGTTCGCTATTGGTTGATAGGTGGCATCACAAAGAGGGCGGATCCGATCTGCATGCAATTACAACTCGAGATACTGCCGGATGCTGCTATGATGCCACAGATGTTTGCTTTGCTAGATTAATGTTCACTTTTTAAACTAATCGCGAAATGGATTGGAATGGATTTCGTTAAGTTTGAATCATAATCAGATAATGAGGATGGCCCATTAGTCGACACCTCATTCTTCAAACTTCCATGTCACACCAACGTTCAGCAACGCTAGAAATGCGGCGGATTTTCGAGTAGTCCTTGGAATATCAACGATGCTCTGTTAGAAAAGCCGTCACTATGCTTCAAGTCACGCATCTACAATTGCTATACGTAATTTGTGAATATTAGAAATAGCATTACGTGTGTTGATTTATAAGACTGAAATATTACTGGCTAACATATAATTATGAAAATAATAGAAAAAAAAATGCTTTCTTGTGCAGAGGTATAAATAAAAAAAATTCTTCACTTACATTCGGCAAAAGTAACGTACAATGTATAAAAACACAGTATAAAAACAAAAATAATATTTTTCACATAAGATGTTTGAACTTGCGACTTCAGGGGACCTTTATGGACAGCTAAATCACTGCCCGATTTACTGTTAAAAATACAACTAATGTTAACTTAAAAAAAATCTTAAATTTTAATTTCTATCGGTATCATTTACTGTTAGAAAAATTTCAAAATAACATATAAAAACTGTCTGAAAATATGACATTGTAGATAAGTGCAATTCAGATAATTAGAAGACTACGTATTATTTCTATAATTTTGTACTTTAATTTTTTTTTTTCATTTTTTCCCCATGTTGTACTTTTAAAACGGCACGGAACACAAAGATATTTCACGTTCGATAAATGTTCAGCAGAATCTCTCGTAACCGATACCCAATTAACCAAAAATCTAAAAAAATCCCGGCACTATTAAAGTTTTTTAAAATTTAATATCTACAAAATTACTAAGTTTTTGATTATGAGAGACATCCATTTAGTAAGGTACTACTCTCTCATATATATATATATCAAAACAAACTTAGAAACACAAGACAAAAACTCAAAAACAATCAAGACACAATGGCAAAAAATAGATAAAAACCAAAATAAAATTGAAATATATATATATATAAATAATATAAATCCAAATATAATTTGTATATAATCATACAGAAATAAAGTAAACAAAACATATCAAGAATCAAATCCTATACTAAAAAGTCATTATTTGAACAATACATCAATTTTAAATAAAATCTAAAAAATAGAAAATACTAAAGATGCCTTGAACAAAAAATCAAGTTTAAGCATTTATATGTCAACAAATAAAAAAAACTCTGTTGTTATTAAAAGTATTGAAATAGGCGAACCAAGTAAATGGGGTTTTCAACAATTAATATAGCAGCTTGGCTGTGGACAAGTCTGCTGCAAGGAGGCTGTGATATTTTAATTTTTTAACTTTCCTAAATAATCTTAACAATACCTCATTTTAAATACTTCTACTTTCATCATAATTCACGCACTACAACTTTCTTTTCAAATCACGAGTTTCTGAAGGGGAATTCCCTTTCCTGGGTACTTAAGTGTTCTGCGCATTCATTTCTGCCCTTTTTCACGCCAGCATGTAAGCTTTCAACAACAACGCGCCGCTCGGGCGTAAACTTCTAAATACTGGTCATGGAGCTACGTAAAAATGAAATACTTTACCCATGAAGAAATAACGCCTGATGCCTAAATAAAAGAAGATCTAAACAAAAATGGTCTATTCTATGATCAAAATGGACTGCCTTTCACCTTTTTAAAGCCTGATCTTATATATATATTGTATTTGAGATAATGTATTAAAAAGTTATAGGAAAAAGAAAGTGAAGAAATGGAAAAGGTGTGAAAGCTGGAAATAGAACTAAATCTTATAAAATGTATAAATAAAAAATAAAATAGCAATGTATTTCTGCGCATGCATTTCAGCATATATTTATTTAATTTTCGCTTCCCCTTTTTTTTACCATACGGAAACTCCGATTCAGGTTTTACCCATGCGGAAAATTATGAAGGCAGGCCGTTGTGAATCCTTATGTCTGTCGCAAAACTGCCTCATTGTGGCACGCCCCATGTAGCGAGCCCATTTGGTACTTTCTGCCATCAGAGTACCCTCTCATACGTATTGTGCTTGGAAACCCTCTTGCTGAAATCCTGACGTCATATCCACTCCCCGTGAGTATAATTGGTGCAAAGCAGATTTTTGAAAACTGCATAACTATTCATACCTCTCCATTGCAGTTTTATTTATTTATTTTACATCAGCTGTATAGCTACTTTTTTGTATTTGAAGCATGGAGTCTCGCTAATATGTCAGGCCAAATGAAAATTCATTTTTATATTATTTTTGAATTGAATTCTTTTATACTGAATTATAGTTGATGTATGTGATAAATTTCGATAAAAGAACAAAAAGAAAAAAGTGAAATCGCCAAGTAATTTTCTGCCATCCTAATTTCAAACGATAAAAATATAAAATATACCGAAAATCACTGAAACGTCAGCCCTTTTCTGGTTCGCATATAAATTAAAACATTCTCAAACTATAGGCGATGCGCAAAAACATTGAAATTTGAAATAAATATGTTAACTCCAACCTAATTTTCTGGGCGAGATTTTAAAGCAGTAAGTAGTTCTACGAAGCAAAGAATTCTTATTCTATTCAGTAATCTATCGAAAGCTCTCGAAAATGGATTGCATGGGCGTCTTCATATCTGGTCTCTTAAGAAAGAGGAAGGGTGACAAAACAATCTCTTCTAGTGGTGAGTGGAAATGAGAATGACTGACATCTGTTACTTCTAGACAAGTGCTGCGATGAATCCTTTTATGTGTTTTTTAAGTAAAAACTTTATATTGTAATAAATCAATTGTGTACTAACCTCTGTTTCTATAAATCTTAAGACAAAAGAGAAACTAACAAATAAAAAAATTTGAAATATAAGAAATTTTTAGTAATAACTAAATATAACTATAATAGTTATAATTAATTAAATTTAATAAATTTTAGAATGTATATTAAAAGGAGTTCATACCTGAAGTTCAGAGATTCTGGAATAAAGAATTGTATTTTTTTTTTTTTCCTCGTTTCATTTATAACATCTATTACAGTCTTACTATCCCTTTAAAAATGCTCCATCAATATCAAAACTGGATACAATAATTACTACCGGCTGTTGCTATTTTTAATACAGTTTAAATACTTTTTTTATTGGTCAGCTTAAATGCTGATAAAAAAAAATTACACATTTCTTGCTTTTGTAAAGTATAATGAATTAAATTTTAAGATACGATGTAGAAATTTTAGATAAATATATTAGATTAGATTATATTACACTTTTTTTATTTTTGCACATTTTTCATATTGAAAATTAGAACTGTTAATCATTCTACTCAATCTTCATTCGAAAAATAAAAATTGTGGTATTTAAAACGCGAACTTTTCAACTCT
Organism: Araneus ventricosus; assembly: GCA_013235015.1. Lineage (NCBI taxonomy): Eukaryota > Metazoa > Arthropoda > Arachnida > Araneae > Araneidae > Araneus > Araneus ventricosus. Next base: position 8,871 of record BGPR01040375.1, on the reverse strand, counting down.
AGATTGTGACAAAAAAAGTCGCTTCGTCCAAAATTCAACGCTACGTATATAGAAAAGCAATATAATCTTTTTATCGTCTCCGTCTTCCTACAAAAGACGCAGATCTAGACTGGCTTTCGGTAAATCAGTTCTCTCTCTTTCTTTTCCTGATATTCATTCCCCCAAAGAGTGTCACAAGAACTATTTTTATTACTTGCTTTAGAAGAAAAATTGCGTTAAATTGTTGCTGATGTATTAATTTTTGCGTGTAAAATAAAATAAGTCATTATAAAATTTATGCATTGAAAAAAGTAAGGTATGTGGCAGTTCTCCAGGACCTAAATACGAGCCTTTCCTGGTAGCGATTAAAGTAATTCAGTTTTTCAGTTAAATCAATTTTAATTTCAATAACAAATTCAGTTTTTCAAGATAAACTAATCCGTAGTTGTTAGGGAAGTGTTTCTCAATCTTACACCCTTTTTTGTATTCTTATTGAAACTTGGAGTTTCAATAATGTTTCAATGTGCAAAATACAATATAACAATTCTGTTAAATTAGAAAATAAATAAAAATACTAATAAAGGGAATTATAATTGTGGAAGAGTTAAAAATAATAGCAGAAAACGATAAGAAGTTAGAATCTGGTGGATGACTTCATCAGAGGCCATACATCCATGCAGATTCAAAAATGGAATAGGTTTTCTGCAGAGGAAAAAGACTTTAAGGTCTGGTATTTAAAATCATCTTAAGGCCTGAACCCATTTCGGAATGTATTGGGAAGAATAACATTTATCCACAAAGAAGAAATTAAATTGCTTCTATTAATTTTTGTCTTTTTAGATATTCAATCCTGTAAAATTAGACACATTTATAACAAAGACAAATATGCTGGCTTTTAAGTAAGCATACCTCTGTAGCTTAATGCCATTATGTAATCATTCCAAAATGACAAGTAGTTCTAGAAAATATAAACAAATGTTTCTTGAAGTGGTACTACAAATGTTATCCGATGCTGTCGAATTTCGCTTCACCCATTCAAGTATTATCACATGCGAATAAAAAGACAACGAAGTGATAAGGCGAATGAAAGCTGGGTTTGAAAGCACTCGAGTTTTTCACGATTGTTTTGCGCAAGAGCATTTAACAAATCGCTGTAAAAACTTATCACATCAAGTTTGATTGCTTTTTATACTAAAATTAAAGATGAAATTAAAAAAATTAAAATTGACAGAAGCAAAAGCCACGTTATCATGTGGCAGCATAAATTTTGGTGGACATTTGATTTGAGAATGAAGTTGATTACCATATAGGGAACATTCATCTGATAATTTAAAAAATTCGCCACCAAGATGAAATTCATGATTGAGTGGTAATCATGGAATTTAAATTTTAATAATATGTTATCATAGATCAACAGGTATCAATCTAGATTAGTCCTCTTGCCCAAATTCAGTATTTCCTGAAGAATACATTTATAATATTAACAATTTCATATTGCATTTCATAACATTTTCTATTATATTTTTACTACGATTAGGTAATTCTCTTTTTTAACATACTGTATCTTAAAATACCAAATTAAATTAATTGGAAATTAAAAAGGATTCCACTTTTTTTCCCGAGAGTCTAGTTTGACAGGCACTCTCTTGCTCTGCTAGCTTCAAGACGTTCGAGTTTTTGGTTCGTTGCCTATGTATTTCTGTAAACGTCACAGACCATATCTACAAATAGCAAATGATAAAAGAAGGAATTTCGAGGGAGAAAAAGTTATAATTTCAATAAAACTTAGCTAATGTGAAATTGGCGTAACGATTTTATTTAGTAAAATAAATAGTAGTTTTTTAATCATAGTGCGTATTTGGATTTTATCAATGACAGGCGGATAGTTAGCATGTCATTCTAAGAATTTTTTTTTCTCTCAATTGCCATCGAAATTAATAGAATCATGTTTAGAAAACAGAATGGGATTTGAAATATTTTTTTATTTGAGTGTAATTTTATTTAAACGTATCATTAATTATCTTTTGTTTCATAAATAACACCTTAAATTTAACGAAATGACTAAGCACTTATTTTCCATATTATAGCTTCTCAATTTCGGAACAAAATTAATTGCAATAATATAAACAATTACAATAGCAGGAATCTCTTCACTTTCATAAAATCCAAGTAATTACAGAAACAAAACTACAAAACTCTTCAGTGCTACTATGTAAGGCAACATTGCAGTATATATGTTACCGGCAATGTTTAAAACGCCGGCATTCTATAGAATACCTAGACATTTTATAGAATGCCTGGCGTTTTTAGGCCAAGTATGTAATACGAGAATTATTACATACTTTCCCTTGGCATTGTATATAATACCTAGGCATTCTATAGAATGACAAATGCTATTTAGGCAAAGTATGAAAAGAAGATTATAAATTGCCTAAGCATTCTATAGAATGCCTGCTTTCATACAGTGCCAGTAACAAATAACGTAATTATTTCTTCTAAAAGTAGAATATTTTATTCTGTTATATTTAGTTATCATTATTTTGTAAACTTTTAGAAGCTGTAATTATGTTCAAAATTTTACTTACAATTTAATTTTATTATTCATATGACTTATCTTTTGTTTCGGATATAACCTCTTAAATTTAATGAAATAATTAAATACATACTATTGCATATTAACTGAAAAATATACCAGTTGTTGAAATAAAAAAAATCATTATTTGTTTAGATAAAAGTATTTTACATCGATCATTTCTTATTTTTTTTGCATTTATTACTTCAAATTAATATCATATTAAAATTCTTAAATTTATAAATGAGTTCAACGACATTTTAAAAAATGAGGCAATTATTTTGGAAAGTCTTATAAATCAAATTACTTTAACAAACTTTTTTAAGGAGTATTCACCAAAGAAAATATACTGCATGATTTAACTAAAAAATATTTTATGCATTGTGTATTTTAATAATTCCTTCTGAGAATCATTTTCAAAATCATGTTTGTTAAACAAAAGAGTTCATGTTTTGAAAATTATGTCAATAAAAAACATTTATGAATGATACTAATTTCTATTGAGAATCAGTTGCAGAAGCATGTTTGTTAAGTAAAAATACTTAAAAAAATTTATTTATGTAAAAAAGACTTTATGGACCGTATTAATTTCTATTGAGAATTATTTGCAAAATCTTATTCGTTAAATAAAAGCTTGCATTTTTGAAAACCAAATTAACTTACAATAAATTCCCACGATCATCAGAGTGTTTGATTTTATTCAAACAACCGAACTACAGAACAAAATTAGTAACTAAAATTAATCCCGAATAAAGTGGTTAAATCCCATTAGTAGTGCGGTTGAGAGAGAAAAAAATATATATCACGCCCCAACAATGACTCTTTCAGATCCGTAAACAGAGAATCTCGGACATTTTTATTCCATCCATTCCTAGAACAAAAATATGAAATTCTCTGACATTGCCCCCTTTCGAAGTAAAACGGAGGGACCATTAAAAAAATATAAAAAGAAGAGAAAAGTAAAACTCCGCCATTTTTGCACGGGCGATTAGTTTTCGTGTGTAATGATCGTGGCGAGTTAAAAGCCGCGGTTGATAATTAGTGGTAAGAGTGTCGTAAAGCGCTTTTTATCGAATTACTCTTAAATAAGCGCTTACTCTTTAATGAAGGGTTAAATTAAGAAGAATGAAAAAATGGAGACGCTATTGGAGGAGGGGGGGAGGGATCGACACAAAGGGCGGCCCGAATGTTGACTCTCTCTTGTTTTTGGGTCTCGACAATATGACACCTTTCTGCGCAAATAACTCTCCGCTCATTACGCTCCTACTGCCGCTTAAGCGATTCTTTTCGCCCGCTATTTGCGGAGAGAAGCCCCCAAAAAATGCAACTTCTGAGGAGTGTAGCGGGAAGGCGGAGCGCAATCGTACCACCGCTTTCTGACTGACGGCTGTCACTTTCGGTGACGTCATCGCGACTCCGCCCAGCGACGGGAGCGCCGCTCATTGGCCGCGGCGGATCGGTCCTGTTTGAAGGTACCACGTGGGTTTTGTGAGAGAGGGCGCGGGAAAAGCTTTGAGGACAGTCATGTTTGTTGATAGGGGCGATCGGTGAGTGCGTCCTGTTTGCCGGGCATACTCGTTTTTCTTGCCGCGTGGGGGGTACTTTGCACCCCAAGAAAACCGTGGACTAAAACGACCGAACGTCATGTTGCCGCTGCTGTTGCCCGTTGGATATTCGTGATGGCGACGCCGCGGTATTGATTTGGCGGTGAAGCTTGGCGACCATGTATCCTAACCGACACCCGGTGAGTTAACCCTAAAACCTTCGCCCTAATAGAGCCTCTTAATTGTTCTCGCCTCTCCGCTCCGCCTAATGAATTTCACTCATTACTCGACTCCGTTTAAGGTTGCTATTTTGTGATCATTTTGCTGTTTCCACACATTACGGAACCGACCGTTTCCCTCTACTAATTTTTTTTTGTAATTTAATTTACATCGCGGTCGGTTATTTGCTTACCTACCTGAGTTTTGCCGTGGAATAAAAATTAATTATTAGTTAATTTTTTCATTCTGGTAATTAAGTGGTAATTAGAAGGTGATCGGACTTTAAATTTTTACTTGGAACGGCAATTGTTTCTGCTATTTTTATTTCTTTTAAGGGTGCTTATTAAAAATGTTTGTGTTAAATGCGTATCTAACGTTTGTTAGCATTTGCAGTTTTGAAAAAACTGCGAAACATTTTGCAAGACATGATTTTCTTTACAAGAGAAGTAAATGAGAGGAGTTAAGAATTTTAAATTCTTAAGATTTTTTCCTTTGAACAACAGTAAATTGCTGACGAATTATGGAATGAGAAATTAACATAATTTTTTAAATATGGAATAATAGAGAAAAAGGGTAAAAATTTCTGTGCGTACTGTTTTAATATATTTTTTAATTAAATTGAATAAACTTAATTACATTGCACTGAAGATTTTTCATCACTAGATTAGTTGCTTTTCCATAACATAGGAATAAATTTGTACGGTTTCATTCAAACTTTTTCCCACAAAATTTGCAGAAAAAGTTGAGTCAATAAATTTAAAGCGAATGTTAACGATTTTTAAATTGCTGCAAGAAGCACTCGTATTTTGTGTTGTTTGAGCATTTTTGTTTAAACACACAAAGGATATATTTTAATATCGTTAAGAATGGTAATAATTGTTTTTTCTAAATAATTCACATAAATAATCGAATGGTTAAAATTGAAGATTTTAACTAAAATTAATATTTAATGTTTAAAATTAATATTGAATATTTTCAGATCTTTTAGTTTTCTGTTCTTTGTAGTATAACATGCCATTTGACTGATTTTTCTGTTTTTCAATATTCGTGAATTTACAATTAATTTTGTCTCGTACACTTCTTACAACAAACTCTTAAAGGAAACGATTTGGCGTTGCACAAATATTATTCACATTGAATTTTATGTTCCTTGCTTTTTTACAATATAACAATGAAATATATCAGTTTATTTTCTATTTTAATAGTCAAAGAACACTTTTTATTGATTACTTTTTGATATTTCTTTCAATTTCTATGATTAGACCTTTTTTAATATACATATTAATTAGCGACACAGAATCTTTGAGAATTTATTAACTTGTAGTTACTACTAAATATTTCACAAGATACTTTGAAAAGATATTAGATAAGGAAGCACCTTAATTGTTTGAAATAACTAGTCTAAAATGGCATCTGAACTTTTAATATTCGCTGTAAAGAATTTAGTGTAATAAAATAAGTTTCCGAAAAAAAAAATGCTTTTTCATAATTATTTCCTCAATTTTTATTTACTTGATTACTCTTTATTTTATTTTGAAAAATATAAAACCGATTTGTTATCTTGTCTGTTTATGAAATTTGATCTTTCTAAATGCAAAAATTGTTTGCTTTAGAAATCTGAAAATAACAAACGTTTGCAATGATTTTGAAATTTCCCGTCAGTTACAGACTTCATGATAAACACTACCTAAAGTAGGCCATTATTAAAATAAAAAAGTATTTTCACTGACCTTCTAAAAATCAATGTTCATGATGTTTTATGTTGGAATAAATGATGGTGTAATTTCGACGTGGTACTCTTTCAATGTCTTCTTTGTTAGGAATAAAAATTTCTGGATTATTTTCAATAGCTTTGAAAGCATGTTTACTATAACGTCAAGTTTCCTTTTTTATGTGCCTTTGTGCGCAATTACTCATTTCGATGATTAATTGGAAAGGACATAAAAGTTCAAAGAAAAGTATAAAAATACCAGTTTCAAATAATTCAATTTAGGAAAACTCCATTGTTGATTATTTGATTATTGAAAAATGAAAAACATTCGACATTGCGTAAGCAAGCTTTGTGTAATGTTCAGAATAATTTTTTCTATTTTTCGAACTTTACAGTACTGTCAAATACATCATTCATTATGATTCGAATCAATGACATGTAGTTGTCTAAGTAGGTTTGTCTAGCCATTTTACAATCGAATTATGAAAATTTAAAGAGAACTGGTTTGTAAAATTATAGAAATCAAGTTGTTTTGTAAGCAATTTTAAGATAATAATGCATATTTTGGAAATGAAAAAAATTGTTTTGATAGAATAATTTATCATGTTATGAGTTAGAGCATTCGAGGCGTGTTTCGGGAATGTCAAATATGACCGCAAGTTTTGTTTTGGATATTTAGCTCTAAAGATTTCATTTCTGCTCAATAATGCTGAAATAATCGTTGTTTGTCTGGCATTCTAGAAGCAATTTAATGTTTTTAATGTGACTGATCGCGGTTAAAAAACGTCTTTTTTATTTTTTAAATGCATCAGCGTAATTTCCATGTCGTTTTCAATTAATTTAATTTTTATTTGCTAATATATGAGGCATATTATTCGTCTTTTTTAGAATTTTTCTTCTTTAGAGTTTTGAATGAAAATAAGTGTTAGGACGACTTACAAACAGTTTTCTCAATATGTCTAGATTAAATTCTGATTTTTCTTTTCTGATTCAATGCGAATTAATATTTGACTTACAGCTCTCTTGGCTTTACCTCTGTTATACGTCAAATATTGAAAATCAAGTCGTAAAGAACTGATGTATCTTGAAACATGAATGCACAGTCTCAAACTAAAATTTGTATTATTATTATAGATTTTTGATTTTTTTCCGTTGTTTCTTTAAGTTATTTTCATTTTCTGGTTTGCTGTAACATTTTTAAAGAGAGCGAAGAAGAGAAGTGGAATTAGCTTAATAAAGAAAGAATTAGAAAACTTATATACATTTTCAAGTATTATACAAGAAACTATATCTTTTCACGTATTTCACTGTCAGATAATTATTAAATAGTTCCCAACTCATGTTTAGAAAATCCTGCTACGATTCAGAATTTCATTTACTTTGATATTTTTAGTGTCAATAGTTTGGTTGTTATAAGAATTGAATTTTTTTAAAAATTCTATTTAACATCTAAAATATGCCAGTTTTAATATTATTTGTGACGGTTTGCTTACTTCCTAATTATAATTTTAGGAAAGCTAGTGTCTATTTAAACTTTAATAGCCTTTATTTTAGATTCTTATTTAGCTGTAGATATTCACTCCCGAAATTATATTTTGCCAATACTCTCCATAAACTCACATTATGGATTAACTTAGAGTATCATGGCGGGAAAATAATATTAGGACAAGTTTAAAATTTGAATTTGTACTTTTACAAAATTTTAAGCTTGGATATCAATTATTTATATCTTAATCAAATTTGTATATCATAAAATACTATAAGTAGGAAAGTTATCGTTGCAACTGTGATAGGCGGTGTGAAGGAAAGGATATAGCAAATCGCAGCACATTAAATTTTGCACTTTCTAAAAGTTTTTTCTCCACGAAAATGAAATTAAATGTTGTCGGATATGTTATTTTTGTTAATGTTTGAATTTTCCAGTTCGAATAAAAGCTCTTTGAATTTTGTTTATGTTGCATTCTAATTGTCTTATTTTGAGATGCAAAATACCATCTTACTAGCAAGCTTACTGCAAGTTTAACTTTCCTGCACCTTTAAGTTTAACAGAATGTTTAAGCTATAAGAATAACTTCTATTATACTCTTCGCATAAAAAAACTCACATACGTGTTATCTCTTAGCGTTTATGTACTCCAGTTTTTAAGAGCGATAATAATTTTGGTAACGATAAAAAGTAATACAAAGAAAACTTTTGCTTTTATTTATCTTAGTTTGCTAACTTTTTGAACTAACCTTCTGTCGTTCGCTAGCTTGTTTTTATTGTTATCATCTTAACTTGCTTCTAAAATACAAGAATTCGAATAGTTTCTGTACGATTTCCATCTAGTAAATAAAGCAGAAGATAAATGCACTTTTATTTACAAAATATGACACTTTAAAAAAATGAAATTCTGAGGTACAGCATCAGTTCTTCAAATTTTCTAATTTATGATATCTTTTGAGACACCCTGCGTAAAACAAAACACAGAAAACCTTGCATTAATAATTTATATGCATTCGATATTGTCATTTGCACGTTAAATTTTAAGATATGTTTTGGTTACTACTTAATCTGATATGCCAAACAGCAAATGATGATCTTGATAGGAGAAATAACACGATGTTATCTCAACTGCCATGCTCTTCTGTGTTATGCGTAGCCAACCACTCGTCCCGTTTCACAATTTATTTTTTTCATTTTGCGACGTTTTCACGCAGCGTAAGAGTAATCAACTATTCCGTTTTTGGCACTACTTTTGATTGACAAATGGCGTGCCCTGGTGCTTTGTTCGACTCGTCTCTTTTGACAAACGGATATATTAAGCAAATAAGTTTTCTGTCTTTTCATTCTTATTTTATTTGCGG